>CATOUR010000239.1:5000-257473 GCA_951848785.1 Callosobruchus maculatus
AGGATTATTAACGACTCGATCGATGAAGAGGACCGGACTTAGTCAAATTGTTTGGGCAGGTATTGCTACCGCTAGCAACGCCAATCTGCTTTTACTTTTGTGCGTCACTTTTCTGTCTGAATCGGACGTTTTCTTCTGAAGTGTGACAGCTAGAGTATGTTTCGGCCTTGGGAAGATAATGGGATTTCACAGCGATGTGAATTATCCTGCAGCAGTGAAGCTGCGCCGGCGGTTTGTCATTACGGTGGTGAAAGTAGTGACTATAGTACGGACACTGATAATGAATTTGAACAAAGGGAGGTGGAGGAAGACCAATTAAAACCTCACAAAAGTTACGTCTTAGCGCAGGTGCAAAACAAATAGTACTAAATGATAATGAACTAACGAACGATCCAGAGAATGAAAATAAGGGGAGTATGATCAAAAAGACGTCACTTCTAACACACTTTCCATATCCAACAGTATGTGAAATTTTGAGAAAGGGGCCAAAAAAGAGGAAGCGTAGGTTTGATGCTGCTGTTTCAAAAGAACTAGATCCCACGATCACAAAATTATTGAGGAATATTGTGTACGAAAGGTACAAAATTAATGAACTGCCCACAATCGAATCCGTTCAAAGACAATTGGCTAGAATGGGGTAACAGTATCCAAGGATTACGTTGCAGCGATGGATTAGGAAGATTGGGTTTAGGTACAGAACTGTGAACAAACGAATGGCTATAATGGAAAGTGCAAGGATTGTGGGATGGCGGCACGATTACTTGCATAAGACAGAGCAATACCGGAACGAGGGGAGGTCAGTGTACTACCTTGACGAGACCTGGTATGATACCCATAATACCGCTAAAAAGGGATGGACCGACGGTACAAAGAAGTGTTAGCTAAAAGGCGTTCCACCAAATAAAGGATCCCGTATAGTTATCTTACACTGCGGATCATCTGACGGCTAGGTCGAAAACGCACTCAAAATTATGTGGAAAGAAAATTGAAGACTGCAATATAGACTACCACAAAAACATGGACTCGCGAATATTTGAGCAATGGTTTGAGTATAGCCTTATTTCCAATTTAAAGCTATTTAGCGTCATCGTAATGGACAACGCAAGCTATCACTCCAGACAAAGGTACAAAATTCCGAATTCAACGTTATCGAAGGCGGAAATACAAGATTTTCTCATAAAACAGGATTTGTACTTTGAAGAAACTTACAAAAAAAAAGTGAATGATTGATCCTCCACACTGAACAGTTTGAGAAACAATATGTCATAGCTAAAAAGTATGGTCATGATGTCTTCAGGTTGCCTCCCTATTTTTGCATCTTCAGTCCTATAGAATTAATTTCGGGACAACTAAAACAACGAATCGAACGTTAAAATTGAGTGTAGAAAGGAATAATTTACCATATGGTTTATACGGTTATATTGAAATGTCTCTACCATATATTTATCAACAGATAATAAAGTTTCAAACATCTTGTTCAACCAACTGATGTATGAGCACTTTATTGGATGGAATGAACATTTTCGTTGTTGCCCACTCCAACGAATTCGAACGCCCAGTCCGACCCCGTTCCCTTTCTCTGTCGGCACTTTTTGCGGAGATCCTCACTTTGTAAACAAATGGTATATCTCTGGGCTTTACTATACCTTGGACTTGACATAAAACTGAGAGAGAAGACTTTCACTGTTAATTACGCTTGAATACAATTTTACGGGATCGAATTTAATTAATGGTATGTGTAATGGCGCGCTTGCTATCTCATCGAGTGACGCGTGTTTGTTTCCGTTTTTTCTAGCTTGGAGGGCACTCCTTCATGTAGGTATCAATGGAAAATTTGGACTTTTAAGCAACTATCAACATATTTAAATTGCCATAGTCAATAAGCAGAGTTTATTATATAAAGTACTTTCCACACATCCTCGTCGCGAAAATTTTGAAAAATTTGAAATAATACGTATGACATCTACATAACGAAAATTCACGTTCTCATTTCCGTCGGTCTGTCTCTCTGTCAGTTGACATTTATATGGCCTCGTTGTCTGAGTAACCGCTGCAAGGATTATGATGATGAACTTTGGGAAGCAATATGCTGTTGATCGTAAGTGGCAGTGCCGCTATAGTTTTGAAAATTGGTGCATAGGCGACGGAGCAATTAGCAATATACAAAAAAATTCAAAATATTCCTTAGACTCTGTTTTAAGGCGTTTTGGGAGTTCCTGATCATTTTCTACTTTTGTTTTGGGTGGGGTGAATTTGGAGTGGCTGGAGGTCATCATCATCATACTCACAATGTCTTAACAGACATGTTGTGAACTCGTAAAACGCATTTACTCATTTTACGAGTTTCTCTTGGGATATCTTTGAGATCTCTAATGCAGTAGTTTCCCATTTGCTTTCTGCATCCTCATGTTGTTGACCAGATGGTATCTACTGGTTCATCCGCCTTTAGGGGCAATTTCTCACCCCAAGGACAAGAAGGTGTCCTGACTCTTCTCAACTCGTCCACCCTAAGCTGTTGGTTGAGAAGAGGTTACTGTTTATACCGACAGAAGTTCGGTTGCTTTTAGTCGCCTTTTACGACACGCAGGATATATGATGGGAGATATTCTAACCTGCCCCATACGGGGCTGGAGGTAGGGGCTGTAAAACTGGAAAACTTATTGTATTGATAATAGGATGTCAGACCTAGCGGCATAGTACATTTTTATTAAGTCACACGCAATAAGAATTTGATTGAATAGAGGTACAAAATCAAAAATAACGAACTTATGCAATCTCACGTTGTGAAGGACCTAGGGGTGCTTATGGATGAAAAAAATGTCATTCCAGCCGCATGTGGAAAAATTAATTTCCGAATGCAATGGAACGCTTGGTTTTATTTGCAGATCGTCAAAAGATTTTAAAAGTGAAAGGGCCATGATTTCCCTCTAATATGCCTACGTCTACAGTAAGTTGAGTTTTGCCTCCGTCATATGGAATCCTTTGTACAAAACCTACGTAGATCGTATTGAGCGAATACAAAATAAATTCTTGAGAACACTGGGTTTCAAAATGGGCCAACCGGTGCAAAATAGTCACTACGAGGATTTGAGAAAAGAATTTAGCATACTTACTTTAAAACAGAGGAGAATATTGTCAGATCTTTGCCTTATATATAAGATAATTAATGTGTTTGATAGTCCATACCTTCTATCTAGAATTAATTTTAATGTTCCAGATAGACAGTATAGACAAGTTCCTTTTTTTAAAATTCCGTTTCATACAACAAATTTGGGAGTAAACTCTCCTTTAGTGAGAGCTCAAAGAACACAACCTTTATAATCTTAACGCGGATCTATGCTTAGACAACTATAACACATTCAAGTGCACCCTGCGTAGACAATTATTGTTAATGTTACAATAAAGTGTAGTGCTGTTTAGTGAGATTACTAGGGTTAGCAACTTGATGTTAGATTCCTAGCTGTATTGACACTTGACAGATATAGCCATATGAATTCTTTTTCCGTTTTGTTTTTATCTTTCACATTATACATTGTTGTAAGTAGAGGGTAAGTTTTTGGAGTGTATTCTGTTTTTACCCTAAGTTGCAATAAATAAATAAATAAATAAATAAATAAATAAATAAATAAATAAATAAATAAATAAATATCGCTTCCGGTTTAAGAAAAAAACTTTAAATTTGTATATACCAACAAATTCCACAGTGAGAACACCGTTTGAATTTACAATTTCTTGGATTCTTTCCCACTATTTTTTGAGTGGTTAAAAGCATCAGAGGTAGGAAGGGCTCTCAGATAAGGTTGTTGGGGAACCCCGGAAAAATTTTTGTTCCCCTTTAGAGATTGATGCTGGTAATATTATCTGTTTTTAAATATCCGGAAATCAACCTGCCATGTGACTGGAATATCAGTTGATGATTGCAGGATAAAAACTGTGTCGACCTAGCTCCTGCCTAGAAAGATGCAAAAAACTATTTTCGAAAGTTTTGCGTTGGATATTTTTCTGCGGGCAAGCGGGCGATGATTTGGTTGCAAGAGGCTCTGAGATTACATCTTCGTGCCATAAGAAAATAATGAAATAGTAAGTATCACAGAGTCAAACAACTCTTTTTTTATGTTATTGGCTCTGATCTGAGATCAACTGGCCAGTTGTATCGTGGATGAGACATCTATCTTTTTTTAATGACTATGAATAAAATCATATTGTTCTACATTATTTATAGTTGTAAGTTATAGCTTTATTTTTATATAATAGTTTGTACACACAGTTGTTTTCGCTAGCTAGTATATTGATCATATTAGCAGGTAACGGAATATAGTTTGACAATCTATGCTGCAGGCCTCTTACCTCATTACTGATCAGTAGGCATTCTAATATACAGTATTGAGCAGAACCAATTTCTCCACATCTGCAGTGAGGGTCATCGTCTAAACCTATCCTAGTTTTGTGTTGAGGGCTTAAGCAATGTCCACACCTCAATCTGCAAAGGGTTCTCACAAGTGGTTCTCACAAGTTTATTTTTTAAACCAGGGCTCTGTTCCTATGTTCTGCTGAATCTGTTTGTACGTTGTACCAGGTGGATTTCTATATTTCCAATTGTCTTTAGAACCCCCTTTGCCTCCTTCTCCTTAGAGTGCCATGCAGATTCCTGCGTAGGCGTCCATCCTCCTCCTATCAAATTTCTCTATTCACAGCTGCATTTTGTATCTCTCCGAGGCTTGTCATTCCTGTCCACTACCGAATGTGTCTGAACTAGGATAGTTTTTTTCTTCCTATTCCTCTTTTTCCTCCTTCGATTTTACCTTGAAGTACCAGGCGTTGTAACTGATAACGTTCTTCCCGTATTACGTGTCCCAGGTAGGCTATTTTTATAATCGTGACGAAGAGCTGTCGGTCTGTTAGTTCAGCTCTTCGGAGAACTTCTTCATTGGTCACATGGTCTACCCAGGGTATTTTTAGCATCCGTCGTAAGATCCACATCTCGAGAGCTTCAATTTTGTTGATTGTGGTTGCTTTCAATGTCCACGCCTCCATTCCGTAGAGCAGAACTGACCAGGCATAACATTTTACCATTCTGTATCTGAGGCTGAAGTTTAAGTTTTTGTCAGTGAGTATTTTTTTAGTTTTAGAAAGGTATTTCTTGGTCTGGATCCCATGTTTCATTGACCATACATCCTAGATATTCAAACTGTGAAACTCTTTCAATGTTTCTTCAGTTTATTTATATCTGGGTGTTTGTTGTCTTTGCCTCCAAGCCCCTTCTTTTCACGTGATCGCTTTCCGTCCGATAATATTCTAACCGTTGATTAATGTACCATGCAAATCAACTGCCAATGCCACCTGAGGTAATCATGAACTCGTTCACGAGAAAGCCTTTCCTGTACCAACCGAGATAAATGATCTGGCTGGAACCAATTATTCAGAAATTTCACGCCTTTAACTTCTTGTCAAAACATGCAGGAGTGTTACTCTGAATACACATCTCGTACGTTACGTAACCCGAGTGAAATCCACATTTATCCGACGGACATGCAATTTTGCGCACGAAAAAGATTCATGAGCCGGCGTTTTTATATGATTGCGGTTTAAAAAAGCAATTTGTTTGGACATTTCCTCACCTGTTTTAATCAGGACATACGCATGGCAGGCTCGGCTGGTGCGGATCGTCGGCCAGATCCGATTTTCATTATTTCGAAACTAATTTTGGGCGCAAGTGATGTTACGGAGGAACACCTCACATACCACTATATAGATATGTACATCCACAGAATTTACATTAGATATTCTAGTTTGAATATGTATATTTTGAATATTCATAGGACGTTGGATGTATATATGAAAAATGATATACACTAGTGTAATATAATATGTATATTCACGTAGGTATATTCATATGTGAACATATACTCTAAGTATCGTATATACTCTGGTAGTTTACGCCTGCACGAAAGACAACTAGCGCCGCGATTGCTGACTTCTAGCCAACCCGCCGTTCGTGTCCTTAGTCGTAGTTAGCGTGTGTGTGCTGGTGCTGGTTATGCCTGATTACCTGATCGAGTGAAATATTGTACAATGTTACTTAGAAGATGACATGTCATACTGACATGTTATCTTCAAGAATTTCGAGTCAAATTTTTGTTTTAGGACAGTTGAGCTTGTGTTTACCGTATACAGCTTTAAAATTACTATACCAGGGTACCTTTTGACGCTAGTTGCAGAGAACTGTTCGGATTACATGGAATAATGACACTACCATCTATATATATTTTCCAGACGCTCATCCATATCCATGAAAATCTTGGCACATTCACAACGCCAGAATCTAGTTACAATTATAATACCAGAAATGCGCAATCCATCATCCCTTTGAGAAGCAGACTACGCATGACACAGATGAATAGGGTCAACATACATATTTATAATAAATTGGACACATTGTTCAAACATATGCGGGGACCCTAAATGCTTTTAAAGTGTTTTCCAAGAAATTCCTTCTGAAGCACTGTTTTTACAACATTAATGAATATTTGGACCTTTAAATAATTATGTTAGTCTAAAAAAGTCACTCATCAATGTCGCTGCTGTTAATTTATCTATGTTTGTTAGTTTGTAAATTTTGTTTATTTATCATGTCTGTTTATTGAATTTAGCTTTATTTTTGAGTCCTTCTTTACTATAATTACTTCTACTATCACCTTTTGTAATTTTACAGTGTAGTATATATTATTTATATTTGTAATGTCTACTATCCTCTCGTAAATGTAAGTCTACTTTTTTTTTGTATCTATTCTGACTATAAGCATGCCTGATCATGTAGAAGGTCAATAAACTATATGAGTATGAGTATGAGTATGAGTATCTTCTGGCTACTGATAACACTCACATTCAGCGTTTGACGGTAAGTCGTAAGCGGAACAAACCACCTACAAAATTCTATAACCTTGATTTCTCTGTGATT
Source organism: Callosobruchus maculatus (assembly GCA_951848785.1). Taxonomy (NCBI): domain Eukaryota; kingdom Metazoa; phylum Arthropoda; class Insecta; order Coleoptera; family Chrysomelidae; genus Callosobruchus; species Callosobruchus maculatus. The sequence goes on from CATOUR010000239.1 coordinate 11,959, forward strand.
TTGGACATGACATGCGTTGTCAGATTCACCAATTTCACCTTTCACGTCATAACTTTGAATGGAATGCCCTATTTATGAAGTCTAACGTAACAGTGGTAAATCTGACAACACTGATGTTCGCATTTTTGAATTCTGTATATTCAAAAACCCCCAAGTATTGCTGTCTCAGTTTTGGAAATATTTAAGTGTTCCGATACTGTTTACTGAAAAAGCGGTGCTCCGTATCTCAGTAATTGATAGAATCAAAATTTTGAAATAGTGTGATCTTACGAAATTCGACATGCTCAATTCATTACAATAAAAATAAGTATACGATTCTATCTAAAATAACAAAATTATGACGTGTAAACCGTTACTAGGTAGTACTTCAAAGTTATATGAAGTATACCTTGTGTTCTATTAATAAAAAACAGGGATATTTATTTGAAAATTTGGAAAAATTATTTATAACTTGGCAATGTCGCAAACGCGAAAAAAGTATTACAAAGTATTACAAGGTATTACAAGGTATTGGTATTGGTATATGGTATTAGTAGATATTTCAATTTGAAATAAAACATACAGGATGTTAGATTTAAAAAAAAAACAAAGTAAAATGACCTTGCCGTTATTTAAAATTCTGCCAAAAACACCTTGTAGATGCACATTGCTGGTAGCATCCAAAATAATATTCATTTAATATCCAAGTAACTCGCTGTATAATATTATTGAGAATATAAAGGAATATATCAATTTGGACGTATTACCTGCGACCTTGCAAATCCGGAAATTAATAGAAAGCAAATTATAACTTGGCGACGTCGCAACCGGTCCCAAAAATACTTTAGGTTTATATAGAGATCAATGATGGAAACTAGAAGAATTAAAAAAAAAGTTATAGTTCCATATAAAAAAATCAAGTTGATCACTATCCTACTTTCCCGCAACACCCTGTATATATCAAAATGTACTTAGGATATGCGCCTTAAGTAACCAAATATCTTTTGTGTTTGAGATTTTCTTCTATCAGGTGTACCTTGCAAGATATCGAAGAATTAAACACTAAATAGTGAGTGGCGTCCTCTACAAGTGGCATTCGAACTAAGAATGAATTAGAATTTCTTGCCATTACGCCGCGCTGTTGATAAATTAAAGTAGGTTTGCTTAGTACACTGCACTGCACTGCACTGAAGTAAGTTTGCTTAGATCTCAAAATTTTTACCCATAGAATATGCAGATTTGCGGTGTACCATTAATTAGGGGACACCCTGTATATGCGACCGGGGTATATGAACTTATAACCGAGAACTATTAGATAATACACAGCATCAAAAGGTATACAATAAACTATGCTATCATCGCCGACTGTTTATCTAATTAACATTAAGAATTCTGTTGAAAGCCACCGCACCGTTAAACTTGACTGTAACCTTTGGTTAATCCGTGGTATTGTATCTTGTATGGGCCATCTGATGCGGTACACTCTGCTATGAAACTTTCTTCAAAGTACGCCTAGCGACCTTGACATGTAGTGCAGTCCTTTTAGGTTACTCGTTTCGTCAGTTGCAGCATCTGCTGAGAAAAAGTTATGAAACTATTCATGAAAGTACTTCTCACCATCATACTTCCTCACGTTGTGTAAAGTCTACATAAGACTTACATATCTAGGAAGCTACTATTACCACTAGCAAAACAGATTTCATTCCATGGAAACCTCAAGAACAAGTCTTTGTTGCTATCCCAGCATTAAAATAGACTATGGCCCGATTTTATCAACACGCACATTTTAACAAAGGTTTTGACAAAGTTTTTCTATTGAGTTTTCTTTAGCAAAAGCTTTCGGCTATGTTAATAAGTATCATCCAATAGTATTTTATCAATATTGAAAACAAAACGTCAAAATTGGATGGTACTTTTGTCAAAAATATTTTAGAAATTAATAGATCAAGATATCAGAACAAAGCGATTGATTTGCAAATTAATGCCAGATTTTTTTTGTTTACTTTATAATTATTGTATAATTATTGCTAATCGCAAACTGCGATAAATTGCGACAGAATCATAAAATTAGTAACAATGACAGCAACTACCTTATTTAATAATTAATAATCCCACCTCCGTCAGTCAGATGGATAGACGAATACATACTTTTATGAAGAATCTTCCATTTACTGGATGCATGTTTGTTATAGACCTTCTTATAGAAATATTCACAGAGGATGTAAAGGTGCAGCGTACACATTATAAGGCATACATAGGAATAAACATCCCTCCTGCTAGTTGCTCCCTTTCTCTCAAAAGTGTATCAAGCACATGATTCACTTTCGACTATACCTACAATTTACACGACAGGTTTCTTGTTTACATGAAATAAGATTATACGCCAGCTGATGAGTTTTGTAGTTCAGGATAGGCAACCAGTAATGCACATCCACACTCGGGAAATAGCTTGGCTAACAGTTAAATCATGTGTTTAGCTTTTGAAATGTAACAAAATGCTATTTTTGCCCCTTTTTCTATAAAACAAAGATATATCGAATGTATTTATAATTATTATTGATAGTAAGTTATGGTTTTGTCCAAACAATGCAGTAATTTGATTTCCTCGTGATCACTTAATAGACACACAGACCAGTGATCAAATGTATCGCTTCTGTGGAATCTGATTGGTTGAGATTAGCAATTGTTAAACTTTTTGTTAAACAAGAAAATGCAATCTTTCACCCATTTAGTATAGAAAATCAGACTGGAAAAGGTACTAGATGGTTCGTAATGGTCGATTGTATATAAAGTATGTTACTTTTGATCTTTTTGAAGTAAACTTCAACAGAAATCAATAATTTACAAAGTACTTTGACAGATGCATGTTCTTGAATGGGCTGCTCTGATTGGTCAAAGTCTTTGTTAAAATGCGCATCTTGATCAAATCGGGCCTTAACATAACTCCTCCTTAACTCCTTAATTTGACCTCAACCGGGGGGTAAACCTGTCTGGCTGTCCGGTGTACAGACCTTAGGCTATCCATGGCTGTCCGTGACTGTCTAAGGCTGTCCGTGGCTGTCCATGGCTGTCCGTGGCTGTCCGTGGCTGTCCATGGCTGTTTTTGGCGGTCGGTGGCCAATTTGGCTGAATTTTTGGCTGTCCCGCAAGATTTTGACAGTCTGGTGTACAACATCAGGCAACCGGTTTACCCCCCGACCTCAACTAATCCATGATCGAAATTGCCCGAGAGTTGATATTATAAGAAACAGGATGATTTGTTAAAAAAACGAGGAAAAAAGGTAAGCAGACTCACTAACTCTTTCAGCACTTGACCTATACTAAGGCTAAATCATGCTTGGGAATGTGTACATCTAGTATTGAATTGCCTGAAAATTGCCTATTATGAGATTGTTCAACCAAAGCATAAGATTATAAAACATTTTCGCCCATTTTCGCATTTAAATCCGTTCTCTGTAAATCCAAAGCAGTTTAGAGTTGCAAGGAAGCTCGTGGGAATGCAAAAAAATTCTACTAAGTGAGGGGTAGAAATTCAAAACGAATAATATCCATTTTCATAATTTACGAGATAATGAAAGATTTGTTATAACTCTGTTGAAAATAGGTTGCAGAAAAATCTTAATGAAAGTAAACACTTGACTAACATGAGATTATATTCCATTTGGAATTAAATACTTAGAGTCTGTTAGTAAAAAATGTTGTACATGAAATAGGTGGCCAGAATTTAAAAACATGTAACACTGAAGTTACAAAGGAAGTTACATAATAATAGGGGCTACATCAACATCTTATAGTCATATTCTCCAAAGTTGTCTTGAGTTTCAGTTTGGGAGGCAGTACCTTGAATCATGTCAAGTTCTTCAAAGCCTCCTTAAAAAAAAGGAGGCAACGTGGAAGCAGCAGCATAGTTAGGTTAGCAAAATTTCAAATGTACATTTTCAAGTTATAAATGCCAATACCTCACACAAGGCCTGGCCTTCGAGGTGGCAATTATTTGTAATTAACAGTACAAATAAATAATAATAAAAAAAATAAAATAATAATAATAATAATAATATCCTGTTGCAAATTTACATTATACAAAGTTAATTAAGTTTTCAGATTCTTAGGAGAGTTAGAGCAACCTGTAAACCAGGTCATGAAAACTGTTAAAATAACACGTATCCGGATAATACCCTTCTTGTACCAATTTGTCTAATTATGTTCACTGTTATTTGTTTTAGGAAAAAGATCTCCTTGGATCAAACGCAAATAATATTCTATTTGAAAATAGTTCTTTGAGGATAGTTTCCTTTTTGATCCATCATCTGTACTTCGACTGTTGCTTTTAGTAGGAAAACAATCTTTTTGAAATGATATAAATGCTGGACAATAAAATGGCTTATTTCAAATATCTAACCCCATCTATTACTCAAAATGACAAATTTAGGATAATACACCTTTTGAATTTTTGCTCCTCAAGTATGCATACCAGGATATAGTGAATTCGAACAAAAACGGCGCAGCGGATCATTTAGCTAAAAGAGAAGCTGGCACTTTTTCCGTGAGACCAGAGTCAGCAACTATAGTTGCATATAGTACGGTGAAGTACATAAGCAGTGGAACAGAAAATCCACTAGCCCTAAGAAAAATTAACGGAAATGATCAATGCTGAGGAATGCATTACCAGCTCCAAATAAGAAAGCAACAGATTCACTGGTACCTGTAAATAAACAGCGTAAATCATTTTTTATAACCCACGCTCAAGCTGTCACCTACTACTAAATACCAATACTGATATCCTGGAAATGTTGGCTATACAACATCAAACACTAATTCGAAGTGAAGTATTTATTTTTGGGACAGAAGTGTGGTTAAGCTGTCCATAGTTTGTAATTACTGTATATATAAGTTATACTATTTGTAGCTGTTGTAGATAAAGTATAGTATTCAACTCGCGCTAATGGTAATGAATCACTTGTTAATTTAACCAGTTCGTACAATGTAGGAGACAAGGAGACTATCCTTTATCCCCTTTTGTATTATATGAAGAAAATATGGCGAAACTTCACCCCTTTCCATTCGTCTTCCGATTTAGCTTCTCTATTTCCGAGCCACAGGTGGACATCATCTTATCATCGAAGGCAAAATCAAAAGCAAGAGAAAACGTAATTCCTGGCTCAAAAACTTGCGACAATGGACAGACATGACCTACATAGAATTTTGAGCCGCCACAAATACGACTATATATATGGGAAAATGTCAACGTCCTCAACGATAAGGTACCTCAAGTAGAAGAAGAAGAAGAAGAAGAAGAAAAAGAAGAAGAAAAGGACATTTCATGAATTTTGGACGTATACGCTGTTAGAAATGTATTTCAAAAATTAAACCACCCTCACTTGCTATCTACCAATTGACTTAACAACTGTTTGTATATCGTTATAGTTAGGTCTAGACATGTGATGATAATTTTGATATTTCCTTGACTGTTCCAGAACTGTAAACTGTAACATAGTCTTCCCCCATCCTTCGATTCCTTATCCTTGCACATGTGCTAAATTTCCAAGTTTATTTACAAAGAGTTACTGTTATCTTAGCAGCTGCCACAATAATTTTATCAAACGCAAGGCAAACTTTAACTGTGTGAGTTATTACCATAATTACCACTCGCTGCACAATGTTTCAATTATAACGATATTGAAGAAGCATTTTGAACTAACGTTACAGATTAGGCAGACAACTATACCTGCACTATACAAAACCATAAACCGGCTCTCACAGATTTGGCATAAATATATCTAAGAGAACAGCCCACCTTGATCGTCTCGAATAGAGAACTGTGACCGAAAGGCGAACGCACCTATCTTCCGGTCATATCGACTACAGGTTTTGCTGCTCATTTCACTTTTCAAGGTCACCAAGGGAAATTTCCTGAGAAAAAAATTGAAGTCGTTCAACTGCGAGACTTACCGTTTTAAATAGGAACCTTTTAAACGTTGCATGGGGAAAATTGTACGGGGCTGGTATTTTTGGACTTTCAATTTCAGTTACTTTCCATATATAAATATAATAATGATAGCACCAATCCCCTAATCCGCGTTGTGCTAGAGACTGTGGGTAAAGGCGCCTTTCTTTTTATAGCAAAAGGAGCAGACGAGGAACTCAGCTTCACGCGAAGGTCTGATTCCGTTATGAAAATTGCACAATTAAAAGCTCACAATAAAAATGCGGAAGACCACTTTCTTTTAAGACATCGTTAGGATAAGCTTATGCATGTTATCTTCTACAAACATCTAGATATAGAGCATCTAGACATTTGATCTTCTCTCTCATAAGGTCTAGTGAGCTAAAGTCGCCTTTTTAATGGCTTGCTAAGAAGGCCTGTGTCTTTGACACCTTAGGATACTGTAGAAGGTTTATGAAGATTATTTTATAGATGAGACGCCGGTGCTGTCATACGCTCCAGGGGATATATAATGGAGTCCGATCTGGAGAACGAGAGGTGCCGGATAATTTAGTGGAACTACTCGTTCTCCACGCTCGAGCTTGTAAAGGCAAACAAGTCCTTCTAGACCACCAATAGAAGACGATGTTCGTTATAGAGCTTTCAACACCGGCCAATGTGAACATCTTCTCTAAGGAGGAAGAGTTGTTCGGACAACTTCGTAGGCTCTGGCCAGACTACACTGCAAGTCTTATCGTTATGGTCATAGGATCCCTAGGTGGAATGAGGAATACACTGCTCTCTGCACTGCGCAAAATACCGGTGTGCCGTGCGGCGACGCACATGTTAGCTGGCAGCATGCAGAAGGATCCCTTCGTCTACTTAGGGCGCACGATTCGCGGACACAGATTGCTCACCTTACGGTGTGAGAAGTAGTCACTGGATAATTTAACATCAGCCCTGTGTTTTGGAGTCCAGATGCACCTTTTTGCTTTAAGTGATGTGGTACACACCATAAGAAACAAAAATGTCGAAGAAATGTAGAAGATTATACATATAATAATTTATTATAAATAAATATGTATAAAAATACATTCTGTGGCGTGAGTTCAGACTACGGAAGGCTTTTTTCACTGAGAAACTCTTCTACGCTTTTTAAATATACCAACTGTTGGTACTTTCTGTATTTACTTTTTCAGTTTATTGTCAACTTCACAATCCATATAGCTATAACATTTATAACAGACGCTGCAGTCCGATGTTTGAGTAGTATTAAAATATACTTGTACCTATTTGAATAGGTAGTTCAATTATAACAAATTCAGATTTACATATATAAACGAGGACAGCTGGCTCATATTAGAAACACTAGTGGCTGTCAAAATTTTTAAGTTTTTTCTTTATTTGGACACACACAAGACAGTGCTACACTGAACAGTCTGAAATCATTGGATCTATGAAGAACCTGTGACCAAAGTCTGAACACCTGGTTCCTCCATGATGATAATGATGATAATGTTTAACTACGACAGGACTACTGAAAATTTTCGCACACCCTTTTTACAGTCCAATCCTTGCACCCTTAAGACTGTTTCCGCATGTGAAAATGAAGCTAAAGTGAGGCAGTGTGAGCTTAGGGCTAGGAGTGTATTTTAATCTCTACTGACACTTGGTTTGTATTGAATGAAGAAGAAATTACTGAAAAGAAATAAATAAAGTTGTACTGCAAAACTTTCCTTGTTAATGGGAACTGCAAAGTTTCATTTGAAGATGATTCTGTCCAAAGTAATTTAATTATTTTTGGTGATTGTATGTCGGGCTGGGAGCTCCAAAATGTTGCTGAAACCCCCATCCATTTGAGCTATTGAAGATAGGAAGAATTAGCGACGATATAGAACAGAAGGAGATGATCGAGCCTCAGAGCTAAGGAAGGTTATGAAATACTTTAGTCTGTTTCTTTTAGTGAACTATGACCAATATTTATTTGTATGCTCAACCAATATACAGACAGAAAAATCTATCGCTCTGTCAAAGACTTCCGCTTGGATTCAATGGGACGTTACACTCAGCATTTCTAGATACAGGGATGTTTTATCCAATGGGAAGTGTATAGCTAACTACTTTTTTTCCTTATACCAACAGATTTTATTGCGAGAACAGTTAACTGATTCGTTTGGATGTTTAATTGTGTGATTTTGTATGAGGTTATAAGGAGTATGATATAAGAATTAGACATAAGCCTGCACCAGTTGTTGAATTATTACCTGAAATATAACTGCCTGACTAATCTAAATACCTACATTCAAATCTGGGTGTTAGCTCTTCTAAGTCCCAATTTCTCAGTAGGTCATCCATTTAACATATAACTGGACACATTTAAATCACACAATTGCTGATGCAATACGCAAAACCACGAGATGACACAACACGGCTAACACCGAAACAACACAACGGAACAACCTCGTCCATGTTGTCGGGTTCGCCGCGATAGTAACACTGAAATGATGCCCCTGTTCTTTATTTTAATTTCATTGAATCGGGACATCAGTCCCGCCGAATACTGATTATAGTTCAGCGAACGACAAGGGCCATTGGAACAAAATTAATTTTTATCAGATGAATTATCACGAACTGCTGCTGCAGTAATAATTGTTGTACATTGAATAGATTGTATGCTTTGCTTAAATGAAGCATAGGGTAAATTTCAAAAACAAAAGGATGTTTTGATTGCATTATATGTCAATACTGATATTAGAAGGATTATACATATCGTTAGAACGAATATCAAATTATTTTGAATTTATTGGCGTACCTGTGATTACTTCGAATATAAGGATTGCATTCTTTCAATGGCATGGATTTGAAACAACAGTTGTTGTAAATATATTTCAAGCGATGGAAAAGCATTCAAATACTAACAATTAATTGGAAACGCAACAGTATTCTTTTCTGTCTATTGAGCGATATTGACTGATAAAACATTTCGGAAATTTTTAAAGATTAAGATCCGAAAATATTTAAAATTTCGAAATTTTCAAAGAAAACACGCTGTCCCAAAGACACTCCCGGAAAAAAAATTAAAAAAATCGGATTACGTGCACTGTTATCAGATCAGACATGCCTCCTTATCTGGCCAAACATCCCGCCTTGTGCATGCCGAGCTCGGGCTGCAGTACGACAGGTGAAAGGTGGTACCGTCGTGACCGGATCCTCCGGTACCGTGGTTCGCGAGAGATCAGTCGCATCTCGGGCGTCTCTTGGAGTACGACGTGGTGTGTGCGGTGGTCCTTTCTCCGGCGGACCTGCCATTGCGGAAGCTCAGCGGACATGCAGCAGCAGGTGAGTTGTTTGGACGCCTTCACCTTGGCACTGCCGGTTGACATTGCGCTGGGTCAAAAAAGAATTAACAAATTTCAAGTGGTATTATCGCAGAATGGTTGGAATTGTACCTAAAACAGACAAATAATTATAAAAATATTTACCATTGAGATACATAATTAGGAAAAAATAGTAAATAGACAGGGTGTTCCTGAATTTCCTTGACACGTGATATTTTCTTAACAAAAAAGAAGTTTAAACGAGAATTGAGTGGTATTGTAGAAGATACCAAAGGGTCTATCGTACCTAGCTTTCAAAACATTATTTTTGTGCTTCAACCCTTAAAACTCACCCCCAACTATTTTTTCCAAATAGCACCCTATAGCTTTTGCTACATAAATAAAATTCTTATTTCACTTGAAATATTGCAGTACCGTTGATTTTATACCAAAGCCTATTTTTTGATAAATTCATAAGCCAAAGATTAATAAAACAAGGGTTTTATCTCAGGCATTATATTTTTGTAAAAGATCAGAATAAAAAAGGAAACTAAGTAGGTTTTTAAGGAAACTGAATGATCTATCCTACGATGCTCTTAAAGCATTTTTTACCTCAACTCTTAAAACTCACCCCAACTTTTTTTCCAAATAGCAACCTATAGCTTTTACTACATCCTTATTTTTTTTTAAATCTTGTAGTTCCTTTGATTTTATACACAAAGTTTTTTTCATTTCGCAAATTCGTAAGTATATGATTAATAAAATAAGGATTTGTCTGAGTTATAACTTATACTCCAAGCGCTAAAACTCACCCCTAACCAATTTATTTTCAAATTATAAATCCACAACTTTTATCGGCAAAATGAAGTTCGTACCTCAATTGAAACGTCATAGTAACTTACCTTTATGCCCCTACTACTTCTTTAATTGATTATTAATACACCCCGTTCCTTTTTACCTATTTTCAAGATCACGGTAGTATAGTTGCCTATTGATGGCCCGTTAATAAAGCGCGATGTTTTAAGGATTGAAGTAAACAAACATTTTTTTGAAACCGTGGCATGATATGAACAATCAGTACCCTCAAAAACCCACTTAGTTTCCTTTTTTGTTACGAAAATGTTATGCCTCAGGCTAACCCCTATTTTAGTAATCTTATCCGTATGAATTTATGAAAGAAAATAAGTTCGTATAAAATCAAAGGTACTACAATATTTTAAATGAAATAAGGACTTTATTTACGTAGGAAAAGCTATAGGGTGCTATTTGGAAAAAAAAGTTGGGGTTGAGTTTTGAGGGTTGAAGTACAAAAAATGTCTTTTGAAAGCTAGGTATGATAGACCCTTTGGTACCTCCTACAATATCACGCAATTCTCGTTTAAACTTTTGTTTGTCACGGGAATGTCACGTGTCAAAGAAATTCAGGGACACTCTAGATGTCCATAGAAGGACTATGCCTGTACGTGGATTAACTATATACTTAGCATATACTGGGATCCTAAGTTGACATTTCTCTAAACTATGTATAGAAGTCGTTAAAATAAACAAGTTTTCTAAATAACTTTTTTCCTGAAACTGAAAAATAAGCAAGATACAGAATCAAAAAAACTATATCTGGGCCTGTGTTTGTGTTTAGCTTTTCACTTAGATTTTTATCTTATCGATCAGGCATTGTACATGTCAATTAGTGCCCTACTCACTTTCAGTTTATCGTAGTTAATTTTAAATTGGCAAATTCTAAAAGCTTTTTCATAATACTGTGCCACTTTTAGAATTTACCAATTTAAAATTAGCAACGATAAACACAAAGTTACTACTGCATACTATCTGGCAAATATAACAGGCTAGGTGCGTCTTGATACACAAGCCCTGATATACGTTTTTTATTTTGTATCTCGCTTATCTTTCAGTTTTTTGAAAAAGTTGTCTATTTTGACGACTTATGTCATCAGCTAAAAAAAAGTATCAACTTAGGACTCACCTTTTATATACTGGTACATAAGCCCGTATGCACAAACTACAGGGTGGGCCAATAGTGAGTATAGCTTTAATTACGCTATGTTGTAATTGTGTTTATTTCATGTAGTTTTCTGCAAACTAAACTATGTTTTACAATTCAAACAGACTGCAATGCAAGTTTCATTTTCCGCGATTTTGCTAATAAGTAGAAGTACCTACTGAAGAATTTGAAGGGTTCCAGTCAGAGGTATCATTACTTTTGACTTACGGAAATGGCTACTTTTTTATAGCATTAAATGTGGAAATTTATTCAGAAAACATAGATATTATACTGCCAGCAACAATCACTAGTAGTTTTCCTTTGGTTAAATATTTTTTTACTGACGTTGGAAATTGACTAATAGCTAGTAGGCTGTGAAAAATGAGCGTTCCTGTTACCGCTATTGTTTCTGGTTAGAGCTAATATGTTGTAAGAAATTTTCATAATCTTGCCCCGTTGCTCTAGTTAGTTTGCACCCTTCTACTAAGTTAGTTGGTTTCTTCCATATTAACGAGCTTTTGTTTATTTTTCATGGCCTGCTAGGTTGCTTGCATGCAGGAAAATTGAAAAACACCGATTTGACTGAAAATTTGAAATAAAATGAAAACTAAAAAAGATTGGTATCGAGTATGCTACATCGTTAGAAAGGCAATGAAATATTACATTCGATTTTTCAAACCAAAATAGGCATTGCCATTTGAAAAAATCAAGTTATCTGTGATTGAAGTTTCCTTAATTAATCTACTGATTTCTCCAAGTAAAAAAAGAAATCAATTTTAGCCGTCTGACCTAAGGTGACGCATTTCATGCTTAGTTGTACCGCAAAGTCACGGCCTTCTAAGTTTTATAACCGCTGCGTTATTCAATTTTTTTCTGATACACTCTAAAAATTGTTTTGTAAAATTACTAACAAAATCGTAGGTTATTTATTGCCACCGATTTTGTTAGTAATATTACAAATCTGATTTGTAATTTCATTTAGCAATTTTGTAATATTGTAGATTCGCAAAAACGCATTTTTGTAATATGACAACATTTGTCTGTGATTTAACATGATAATTTGTAAAACTATTATGCGATTTTACACAATTTTAAGGATATCATATTGGTTTTTTACATATATGTTTTGTAAAACTATTTTGTAAGATATGTAATTTCACATAATTTACTTGTAGTATCACTAGATTATATTGTAAAACCATTATACGTTTTATTACAAATTTTTTAATGATTTATTTTGTAATTTTACCTCATTTTATAAAATGACTTTGTAGTCTTACAAAAAACCTATTATAATAGGTTTTAAGAAAAGGTTGTCATTATAAACACATTTTTATTTTATGTATGAAAATAAGGTAAAACAACATTAAAATTTTATACAAACACAAAATAGAAAATCAACTGTTTCAGTCTTGTCGGCTGACAAAAAGCCATATTATATCAGCTTGTTGGCCAGGCAAACAGCTAGTTGACGTGCCAGTTTATTAATAGAAGAAATTACTGTTTTCCTACAGGGAGTGTGACCCAAAGTCAAAGTCAAGATGCACTTTAATAAAATATGTTTGAGTCATTTCCAAAGTTACCGAAACGTTTTTGGATTAATCCGGTCAGAATTGAAATATATGGCAAATACTAATTTTATTGCTTCTTCAAAGGAACTTGCATTGATGAGCTGGATCTGTTCATTGTAAATGGAAGTTTTCTTTTTCCCTTCTTCATCTGAAATTAAAGAAAATATTGTTCTTAAAGTGAAGTAAATATTATGACTCGAAAACTTTTTCATTAATTAACCATATCATATCGAAGAAAAATAAAAATGAATGCATCCCTAAATAAATTTGGTGTACAGGATGGCCATATTTCCAAGATGGCGGCTTACCTTGTTTAAATGCACCTTGTATTCATTTTATCCAATGAATCTTCAAACTTCAAACACAAATAGCAGCATTACGTTATATACCGGCACTTCCAAAACAAAATCCATAAAATAGCAACCCTTCCGCTGTTTCTCTATTCACACAAGCTGATTCTTTTCGCCCGCCAGTGCTACCTTTCGTGAGCAACGCGTAATCGGTACTGAGGGCAAGTGGCCATATAAAGCATTCTAGTCAAATTACCATTGACACCAACCTAAGAAATCAATATTTTACTAACATTATTGAAGTATTTTTCTAAAATAATTATAAATTTACAAAAGAAGATTGTAAAAAAACAAACATTTTGTATAATGGCAACTACCTTGTAATTTTGTCTTACAAAAATGCAACACAGTTTTGTAATTTTACAAATATTTTGTGAAAAAATGAATTATTTGCATTTTTTCTGTAAAATGCTCAACCATTTTTACAAAGTTTAGTAAATCTACAAAACTATTGTATTTTTGTTAAACTTTACTGTGGTTTTACAACATGACATAGTAAAATCGCTCCAATAATGCTTGTAATTGTTTTGTAAAAATACCCACGTTTTTTTCAGTGTACCTACTTATACCAAAAATGGTGATTTGCGCCTAAACGGTTCGTTTAAAGTTCCATGTGTGATACATAAAGTTACACTAAAATTGACCAAGGAATCCAAATATGCAATAATATATAGGAAGTTCCATTTAAAAAAATGTAAGTTTGATATGAATCACCCTGTATAAACGTCAAAATTAAGTGAAAATATTTTTACGTTATAGCCCTCAAGGGTCCCTACCATTATCAAGTGAGAGATTTTTGAAATATTTTTTAGTAAGCCCACAATCCTTCGCCCACGCACTATTGGCCCACCCTGTATATACCCATATCTGTGTGAGAAGAATAATTTAGCTAGACATTGTCAAGTAGATGAATATATGAAAAAAAATTAAAAGTTCATGATACTGTGCGTTTTCAATGAATTCACTTATTGTTAAGGCAGCTATCCATGTTTGCGGACTTTTTAAATCGGTTTGTAAATAAGTTTTTAATATCGAAAGGAAGAAGTCTATATAATTTTGGTGCTAATTAGAGATATGACCGCTGCATGAGTCATTTAGCATTTTGTAACCCCCCCCCCCTCCCATGTGGTGATATATGGTGAGATTTAAGGCTACGTGTAGTTTTTAGTACCTAAAAGGAATGTCAAAATAAAATTTGATTCAAAGACACATTTATTTCGATGGTACAAAAAAATGTGTGTAACATGAGCAAAATGCATATTAATGAATATTTTGGTTACAAAAAAATTAAAAATAGTACGAGGGTTGCTCTATACCTCCGTCAAACCACCAGTACGCAGACAGCTGTTTCACGCTTATTTGCGATCATCAGTGCGCCATAGGTCGATTGACGGAAATAGAGAACATCAGGTCTTTCATGTTAACCAAACATGTGAAACATGTGTTAGCAAATGACAGAAAGCTCTGCCTTCAGGTACCAGATGGCGCATCGGCAGAACTTTCTGTCATTTGCTAAAAAATAGTAGTTGCATGGGCTGGGTCTCGAACCAACACCACCTTCGAACACAGTGATTCCCTGTCGAACACTATACCGCTAGGCCACCCAGCATCTTGCGGAGCGGAACGCCCCAACGAAACATATTTGGTTAGGTACTTTATTACTGGGATCTGTGATCTAAGTTCAAACATTCAAAAAGATATTTATTTCGATAGTTCATCTACAGCTGCAAACTTCATTCGTCGCTTATGTTGCAACAAATACACATTTTAGTTACAACTGTTACAAGTATTTTCACGAAGTACGTCACACGGGTTCGGGAGCCATCGGCGTGTTTTCGGTACTGGATTCAAAAACCCATTTTTATTTTGATATAATCTTTGAATTATTGCGAAAAAAAAAGAAAACAAAAACAGTTTTGCTGTAAAACTTATATTTGATCTCCCCATTTATCACAAAAAAAATATTCAAAACCATAATTTTTTTGTCATCATTATCATTTAGCAGAAGAAAAAACTAGCAATCAAATGTACAGTTTTTGCGGAATCTGATTGGTTGAAATTAGCAATTGCTAAACTCTTTGTTAAACAAGAAAATGCAATTTTTCACCCATTGAGGATGGAAAATCAGACTGGAAAAGATACTAGATGGTTCATAATGGTCGATTGTATGTAAAGCATGTCATTTTTAACCTTGTTGAGGTAAACTTCAAGAGAAATCAATAATCTTCAGAGAACTTTGATAGATGCATGTGCCTAAACGGGCTGCTCTGATTGATCAAAGCCTCTGTTGAAATCCGCCTGTTGATAAAATCGGCCCCAAGTCTCCGTGACGCATGACATAGCTTCCAACTTGGTAGGCTACAAGGTTCGGTCTTGGGGCCACTGCTTCATCAATTTTATATAAATGATCTATCGAGTCACAATTTTCAAGGTAATCTCTCTATGTTAGTGAGAGGCATTCGCAATTGAACCTTGAAAGCAAACCAGTAGATGTTAAGGTTAAGTCTCTGCCATGTAGCCTGCTTAGTATGCCACAAGATTCGGTTTGGGGCCACTGTATTCACACCTTAGGTAAATGATCACCCAGGTCACATTTCGCTAGGTAGAGTCGCTATGTTCACGGACTATTGGAATAGGTAATAATATTTTGATTGCCAGGATTCTAATAGATATTCGTGCCATTGTCAATAAAACAGACAAATATAGTTTAAGTTTGGAAACGTTAAGTCTCCATCAGATAGCTTCGAACTTATTGTGCTATAAAGCTTGGTCTTGGGAACACTGCTTTTCCTATTTTGTATAAATGATCCACCAAGTTATATTTGGAAAAATAGGGTAGTAATGCGACTAACATAGTGATGTTAGTTAATTATACGAATATATAATAACATTTCAATTAACAATCTTCTAATAACAGGTATTCAGGGTATTGTCTTAGAATGCCTGGCAGATAAACACAGCCTAAGATTGAAAATGTTGGGTCTCCACTCTCCATTCTGTAACTTGGTGAACTACAAGGTTCAGATTTATAAAAATTAAAACTGCTGTATAATTATTTTCTGCTGCTTAGTAGATACTTGAAAACCCCAAATCTACTATTTTACATTTTTTCTTGGAATCTCAAGTACAAACACTACCAACCATTTTCAATATCTTCTAAAACAAGTGACAAGAACAATATATTTGCACCATTTACTTAGACGATGCCTTATAGATATTTCTCAAAACACTTGGTTTGCTTAGCTTCACAGATCAGTTTCGGCAAACTGTGTCATTGAGCTGTTCCAAGGAGAGCGTATCTCTATTAATTCACACATGTAGCCAATTAACTAGTTTAATAGCAAAATGGTGTAGCATAATGATAAATGGTTAAGAATCTTAATAAACTTTGAAACAATACAAACATTCCTTTCAACTGAAAGGAAGCCAGGATAAACGCTGAGACAAAGACCGCTTTTACCGCCGGTCCAGAGCTGTTGTTTGAATGAAATTGAAGATGTTCTGTTAACATTTATCATGTGAGCCACAAAAGATTGTTAAGTGGAGAAAGTACATATTTGGTTTTCTATAGCATGATGACCAGGATGATGGACTGGACCTTCGAAATCCTATACGCGTTATATGCTATAGTACAAAAGGACCACAGATTGAAAAACTAATAGGTAGATACTGGAGCTGAAAGGCATTCCTTGTTAACAGACAATCTACAAACACTTCAAGAATGAAGAGATAATAATGCCTCATGAGAGGTGTAATTATAGCTAATAATAGCTCCTATTATTTTTTTGTTCGACATAAGTATGTTTCAGTTTATTGATAATCATTTCGTTGGTCTTTTCATAAGCTACATCATTACTAATAAAATGCTTAGAATTAAATAATGATAAATAAGAAACGGACACAGAAAGTATTGGACATCCAATACATCTACATATGACTAACAATATACAAAGAGTTTGTCGCAGTCTGGAGTAATTTATATTAAAGCACAGTTGACTAAAAGCTATTGGCCTGTACTGTAAGATGAACATATTTTGAGTCAATTGTTCGTTTTCTTAAGGTGCCATCTTCTTATAGAACTTTTCAGTGAACAGTCCAGTTTCTCACATCCTAAAAAACATAGTTGTAAACTATATTAGTGAATTGCCCTAAAATTAATTATAGGTAGTTGTGGCCAATTTTTAAAGGGAAAAGGAGAATATTCATTTAAAATCAATTTTATCAAAAAAAAAAAACAGATACCTTCAGGATCGAACAGTGGGATCATGTACTGGAGGGCTTACAGGTTTACAAAGGAAAACATTCATCTAGATTTTTTTTATAACTGAGCAGACCACGCAGGCAGACCCTAAATACCAGAGTACCGTGGCTGCTGTGAAAGGGTTATGTTAGGGGAAGTTTGTTAACGCGAGATTTGAATGGGGCAATACCCGCAGGCCCAATAAATACATCTTCTGGCAGTCCATTCCAAGGCTTGAACACCCTGGGAATAAATGTGCGATTGTACCGCTCAGTTCTTGATGTACAAAGAACGACCGTCCTAGGATGAGATGCAGCGGTCGCATGGGTACGTCTGATAGGATCAGTGAGCGGCGAAACGATAGAGGATAGCTCAGAGGAGCAGATTCCGTTGGAATATCGGTAAAAGAGTGAGAGGTCACCAACAACACGCCGGTGAGAAAGTGACTGAAGGTGGCGCGTTAAGGCCGGATCGCCAATTAGTCGAATTGCCCTTCTCTGGACGGCATCCAGTATACACAGTGTAGCCTGCCCCTAGGCAGCAGCTCCCCAGACATGAGAGCAATGCTCCAGGCAAGGTCTTATCTGGGCTTTATATAGCGTGAGGAGGTTACATCGTGAGAAATACTTTCTGGCTCTAAATAAATAGATTATCATCCAGTTGAAAGGAATCTGCATTTTATAGGATGCACAGTACCTACAAGATGAATAATGTTAGCTGGGTTTTATACTTGTAAAATGTATTATTCATAATTTCGTAAAATAATTTTCGGTGGTGTCCATTGTATTTAAAAGGATCATCATGCATCAAGGCAGATTTGTCGAATATGCGATTATCTATTATTAGACTAATCTCCAAGGGGCTGAAGTTGAAAAATGTTGGAGAAGCGTTCGAAACGTTAATAAACTTTCTGGAATTCATTTTTCGTCCAGCAAGGCACACTGTGAACTGCATTAATGTACTAAGTACAGGGTGGGACAAGTGTTTTTAAAATAATCATAAAATATTAGTTTTTACGCTAAAAAAAATACTGGTAGTAGGACATACCATTTTGAAATATTTAAGTGCAGAAATTACATCTGGCATATGATGCAGCCATTCACGAAAATTCCACTCCACTGTTTCCAGCATGTCTCTGTTGATTTTTGAGAGACTTCATGGCGAATCGCTTCCTTTCCTGCGTCTATCGTATGGGGTTTGGCCTTTTAAATACGTGACTTGAGTTACCCCATAGACAAAAAATCACAAATTGATAAGTCGGGAGACCGAGGAGGTCATGAAATGCCACTGAACCTCGAAATTAACTGATTTGGAAACAGGTGGCGAAGAACAGCCATGGATGCTCTGGCGGTGTGTGCCGTGGCGCCATCTTGCTGAAACCACAAATCTTTGATATCCACACCTCTTCTTTGCAATTCAGGTATGAAAAAGGTATTTACCATATGAATGTAACGTTCAGATGTTACTGTAGCGGTGACCACATTTTCTCCAAAAAAATGTGAGCCAATGATGCCACGCGTTGTTGTAGCGACTACCGCTCCATGATGGCAAGTGGCAAGTAAGAAAGTGAAATGGTTTGAGTCAAGGAATGGATTGTAATAAACCACGCGATCCTCCCTTTTCTAATATATGAGTACCACTCAAACCAAAAACACTTTGTTTTTTTGTTTTTATGCCCCACCCTGTATATGGAGGCCCAAACTAAAAAGACCAAAACTAGCCATCATTCGAAAC
Source organism: Callosobruchus maculatus (assembly GCA_951848785.1). NCBI lineage: Eukaryota > Metazoa > Arthropoda > Insecta > Coleoptera > Chrysomelidae > Callosobruchus > Callosobruchus maculatus. The sequence goes on from CATOUR010000239.1 coordinate 31,072, forward strand.
AAGAATGGAAAAGCGGTGCATTGGAATACCGTTAGCGAGCAATATCAGTAAATTGTTATGAATAACTGAATACCTACTACTACGTTTCCACTACAAACCACTTATATAAAGGTTTCCCACTTAAATAATAAATTAAACTTGATTATGATGTGCTTAACCTCTTTCCTGTATTACTTTGCAACAGATGCTACTGGTTCTGTGGTTTTATGTAAATAATGTTTATGCTTTTCACGCCAATGGAAAGTATTTTAATTACTAGATGGTGAATGTACCGGTGTTGATTATGTTTTGAATATTGGAAGCCTTTGTGCACAATAGTATAGTAACTTAGTAATTTTCATGATCAGAAATTGCCCTGTTGTACCTACGGGCGAAAATACCCTCCTTCATTTTCGACTTGCATCAGATTTACATGCTGCCAATATAAAAACAAAGTCTTTAGATTAGATACTTTCCGTATGTCTATTACTCTTATTTTATTGAAAAGCTTTATCTAAAGCCTATCGTTTTCGAACTATAAAGATTCGTTCAGCGGGAGAAAAGATACTTTGTAATAATATGGCGAAGTACTTAGCACTTCAACACACTTTCGGCAATAATTAACGTTTTGGTTTAGTTTGAACCCGTAGTCGCAAGGTCGCAATGGTCTAATGTTTCTCGAAATTTAGATATAGGTTCTTTTTTTATTGTTTTAAAGCGGCGTCAACTGCTAGGGTTATTGGCCGCTTGTTCAGCTAACTTCACACATCAGGGGAGGTCCAAGTTATTTGTACATCTTACAATGTAAGTAATATTGGACAGAGAGGTGCTTATGAAAATGAATATGTGAGCCAACACGGGAGCGCAACACGTCGTTTAAATTCTCCAGTAGTAACCTGTGGATTTGAGAAACAGCATAACTATTTTTATGTTCTGATATTCGGATAGACAATCCTTTAGATTTATTGTAAGGTTAAAAGAGTTGCGGAGGTGTTCAGTTTCGCGGCATTCAAGTAGAATATGAGGTATCGTCAAAGGTTCGTGGCACATATTGCAGACTGGAGCATCGCGGCCAAGTAATAGGTGCGAGTGTGTTATGGAAGTATGTCCCGTTCTAAGTCGATGTAGATGAACCCTTTGCTCTCGATTCAGTTTCAATGGAGGTTTCCATGGAACTACGTTGGGTTAGATCTGCTGAAGTTGTGTGTTTACATTTTGCCAGCGATGCTGCCAGACGTCTAACATCCGTTTGGTACATATTCGTTTTTGGTCGTCGAGTTTGATTTCGGGAACATCTACAATAGGAAAAAGAGCAGCACTTTTGGCAGCTAATTCTGCAGTTTCGTTTCCTGGAATTCCAGTGTGTCCAGGTACCCATACAAAAATTATTCTGATGTTGTTATCAGCTAACGCCTTCAATGTCTGCAGAGACATTTGTGCAAGAGGATCCTCAGTGCAACGAGACGACAGAGCTGTTAATGCCGCCAAGCAATCGCTCACTATTACAAAAGGCTGAAGCACTCACAGTACATCAGCCATTGCCAAATTGCATACTGCTCAGCAGTGCAGGCCATTGTGAATGGTGATAATGCCCATGTGTGTGACAAATTTTCAGCGACCAAAGAACAACCAACGATTGTCTCAGATTTGAAACCGTCAGTATAGATTACTGAAGCTCCAGATATAGGTTCTTATACGGTACTTACTTTGTATTCTTCTATAGAGTGAAATTATTTTATACTGGTATTTATATTATACCATGCAACCAAGCCAGATGTTCCAAGTTACATATTAAAAATACAGGGTGTCCCACGACCACTAAGACAAGCAATATGTCGGAACTGGGCAGTAGTAGCGAATTATAATTTTGGGGGTGTAAGTTAGAGCAAATATAGTATCTTTTCTTATTATTGTGTCACTCAATGAAGTATCTGTTTTTGATCACGTGACGTCCGATTCAAAATTTTTAATGTTATACCCTATATATTTATGGCTTTTTATGTTCCTAACGATAAAACAATTCCAATAAACTAGCACACTTGGGGTGTAAAGTGATTAATTCAAGAGCTACATGTACTTGAAGGGCTGTACCACTACCATTATGAAACACTACCAAAGTAATTTAACTGTAGGGATACATGTTATAATTAATGGTAATGGTACCATCCTTTAAGTACCTGTAGCTCTTGAATTAATAACTTAGATACCAAGTGTGCTAGTTTGTTGGAATTGTTTTATCGGGTAGAACACAAAAAGCCACAAATATACAGGGTGTCCCATTAAAAATTTTGAATCGGACGTCACGTGATCAAAAACAGATACACCATTGGGTGACACAGTAATAAGGAAAAATACGATATTAGCTCAAATTTAAACCCCCAGAATTATAATTCGCTACTACCGCCCAGTTCCGATATATTGCTTGTCTTAATCGTCGTGGAACACCCTGTACATGATACCAAAGGTAATATTCACACAGGTCTATAAAGTATACAGATACTTTTTAAGACAATAGACAGTCCTTTATGAACTCATAGAAGTTTTGAGTTCATCACTTCCCCACCCTTCTCACCGCCCAATTAACCCCACCTCCCATCAGAAGGAAACCAAAAAATCCTGAAAATGTGTGATATCATAGTTTGGGGCAGACAAGAGAATTGCTAAATGCTATAAGGGCACTGCAGCGATTTACAAAAATGTAACAGCATGACCTACAAAGATCCCCGTATCCTACTATACCTCAAATTTGATCAAGCTTGGTATAGCTGTTACCGAGATTAGGCGAGTAGCAAAATGTCGACAGGCAGACACAGGCCTTGCGAGTGCGCCTGCCGTTTCATTATCTCAAACTACAGAATTACTCGGCACCCACACCTGATGTCTTACCGAAATGTCATCCAAGACCTTTCTACATTGCAGAACAAGCCTCGATGTAAACTTATAAGTACCCAATGTTTTAAAAGGCTTCCAGGCTAGCATCCCTGATAGTAATTAGCGCCCTGGCTCCTGAGTCTCGTGAACACGAGAGACATAAGCCCGCCATATGGAATTTTTTGTAGAATACATCTACCAATTTAATAACTCATAGAAAAATTTATGTACAAGATTCCAAGCCTTTATCAGTAGCCTATCTTATGCTATGAGACAAGCATTGGACAACTGGAATGGCGGTATAACTATTGGCAGAAGCAAAATTTCCAACTAAAGATTTGCTGACGATATAACCCTTATTACTGCTTCTCTGGAAGAACTAGTAACTCTATTAAACATCTTAGAACAACACAGTGCAGCATGTGGTCTTAGTATTGACTACAACAAGACCAAGGTTATGACCGTAGATAGAGAGCACGATAATCTTAGAGCAATAAAGTCAGTAGGCCGTTGTGAGGTAGTTCAAAGTTTTGTGTACCTCGGTTCTTTGATCGACAATTTGAGTAGCTGTGAAAATGAGATTCGACCGCGCATTCAATACGCACGTGTGACCATGACAAAGCTTACTAAAATGTGGCATGACCATGACATCACTAAAGCTACCAAAATGTCGCTGGTGTGGGGGCGGGTTAGAATATCTCCCATCGTATATCCTGCGTGTCGTAAAAGGCAACTGAAAGGAACCGAACTACTGTCGGTATAAGCAGTAACTTCTTCTCAACCAACAGCTTTGGGTGGGAGTTGAGAAGAGTCAGGATACCTTCTTGTCCTTTGGTTGAAAAATTCCCCTAAAGGCGGATGAACCAGTAGGTACCATCTGGTCAACGGCATGAGGATGCAGAAAGCAAATGGGAAACTACTGCATTGAAGATCTTAAAGATATCCCAAGAGAAACTCGTAAAATGAGTAAATGCATTTTACGAGTTCACAACATGTCTGTTAATATATTGTGGCTATGATGATGATGAAGATGACTCAGTCTCTTGTGTTCTCCATATTTTTGAATGCCTTGGAAACTAGGACTGTTAAAAAAGCAGACCGAGCTCGCATAGATGCTTTTGAGATGTGGACGTGGAGGAGAATGCTAAGAGTTTCCTATACCGCCCATCGAGTTAACGTTTCCATACTGGATGAGCTCGGTAGTCCAAAGAAACTGTCCTCCATTGTGTCGAAGAAAATGCTTACTTTCTTCGGATATATACACAGAAGCGATAATATGGAGAAACTTGTAGTTCAGGGCCATGGCCCGAGTGGGCGGCGCCGTGACCGTTCCTCTACACGCTGCGTGGATACGACGAAACAGTTGCTGGATATGAGTATAAAGAGCGCCACTGAACTGGCAGTTGATCGCGAATGATGGCGAGCTACAGTTCTCAAAACTGTTGAAAATATTCGTGTCAGCAATACTCTAGCTCCAACTTAATGCATTTTACGAGTTCACAATATGTCTGTTAAGACGTTGTGACTATGATGATGATCTTATGCTGTGCATAGATCATGATGACTATCGTGAACCCAAATAATATGAAAAATCAGATCAAATTACCAATTATGCATTGAATTAGCATATTGATGTTGCCATTGACATAGTTATCTAAATTTCTCATGCTTACCAATTTATCATTACATAGGAAGTAATTTTTTGCTAATATAATAACTATCATGAAAGAAGTTTCTAAATTCTATTAGAAATGTCCTGAATGCCGCGCTAGTTTTCTTTATAATAAAAAAACTGAATGTACAGGGTGCCCCATTTTGGGCACTTTTATGGGGTATCTCGGTTATTTTAGAAGACAGAGAGTTGCGGTTTTCGCGACAGTGTACTACTTTATTGTGAAACAAAATTATCATGACCCTCTTGGTTTTTAAGATACAGGGTGAAATCGAAAATTATCGATTTTGGGACCACCCTCGTATCTCGGTTGTCTTTTATTTTATTGAAAAGTATAAAAAAGGGTCTTATAGAATTGTATGGGCAATTTACACGAATATAAATATATAAAATATATTCACGCAAATTGTCCGATGAAAGTGGACTGTAATAATTAAAGGTTGAAAAACGCTTACCGCTATCTCTCGCCACAAATTTAGGTCCAAAATTGCTATGCAACAAATGGCGAAAAAGGAACAAAGGAAGGATAAAAAATATAAAATAATAAGGATTATACCACCTGTTGCACAATCCCGCACTATAGCGACGCGTATATGAAATTGAACTATATAGTCAAATATTTGATTTATAGCCGAAGATCTGTGCTGATCGACTTCCGATGTCTGACTCTGACTCATGACCTCTACCAAAATCGAATTGTTATATCCTTTTAGAGGTGCGACATTGCCAGACTTTTAGGTACAAATTTCTCCAAAAATAAAACATTATTAACCCTTAAAAAAGCCAAAACACACCCCCCGCCCTGAAAACCCGTTTTTCAGCACACCAAAAAAAACTATAATTATACGTTATTTTGCGTATATTGCTGAACCCGTCTATAACTAATAATTCCAGAAAAAAAAAACTAAAATGTAATAAACCCGAAACCTACTGTGTCGGCAAAGGATACACCTTGACAGCAGGTCTTGAAAAAATACCCTTTGAAGTTTTGACAGCTACATTCCTAATGCAGCCGTCTTTTCCTGGAAAAACCTCTTGGATGACACCCAGAGGCCAATGTAGTGGCGGAGAGTTTTCTTCTCTTAAAAGCACTACCATACCGATTTCTAACTTAGGAACCGATTTGTACCACTTTGCTCGTACCTGCAAACCGGTGAGGTATTCTAACCTCCATCTTTTCCAGAAATCTTGAATCATTCTATCAATTAACTGGTATCTATCTAAACGATTTAGTTTGATTTCTGTTACATCTGACGCAGGTAAATGATTAAGTGGTATCTGAATTAAAAAATGTGCCGGAGTCAAAACCTCGGGCGCACTCGGGTCCATTGATTTCGCACATAATGGACGAGAATTCAACAATGCCTCGATCTGAGTTAACACCGTATTTAATTCCTCGTATGTCAATAGCTGGTCGCCTATTACACGATATAGGTGCGTCTTTACAGATTTTACATTGCTCTCCCAGAGTCCCCCTTGGTGAGGCGCCGCTGGCGTGTTAAACTTCCAGGTAATACCGTTTTCCTTCAGTTCAGTACTAAGCCTTTTCTGATACTCCTCCGACTTAACTAATACGTTTAACTCACGCAGAAATGTTTTAGCCCCAACAAAATTTGTGCCTTGGTCTGAGTAAAGCATTTCGCAAGGACCCCGTCTCGAAATAAATCTTTTAAAGGCTTGCAAAAAATGCTGCGTACTTAGTGAACTCACTAACTCCAAATGTATAGCCTTAACATTCATGCATATAAATAAACAAACGTATGCTTTATTGACTTGTGATCCTCTTTTTCTCCTTAAAGTAATTCTCACAGGACCAAAATAGTCCACACCTGTATGCAGGAAAGCCTTACATTCCTGAACACGCGAATATGGTAAGTCTGCCATCAATGGCGGTCTATTAACAGGGCGCAATCTGAAACAGTGATTGCATTTCTGAACACGTTGTCTTATCAAATTCCTACCCCCAATGATCCAATATTTCTGCCGTACGATTGTCTCTAGTAAATAAGCACCCGTATGCAAATTTATTTTGTGGTAAAAATCTACTAATCTTTCCGTAAATACATCTTTAGCCGGTAAAATAATAGGATGTTTGGAACGAAATTCTAAATTTGCATTTCTTAACCGTCCTCCAACCCTCAAAATACCATTTTTTAGAAAAGGCCGCAATTTCATTAGTTTAGGGGAACACTCTTGGCCATTTTCAATCCTTTGTATATCTAATCCGAAATGCTCTAACTGCACTAAACGTATAATACAAAATTCTGCTTCAACTACATCACTAACTGAAATAAAGTTACCCGCCGGTAAAATTTTCAAAAATCTTAATATCCAAACCGTTATATTCATTATGTCTGACCACGACGAACGCCTGGTAACTAATTCTAGTAAAGGATGTCTTTCCACGTGCAAAGAAGTGAAAGTACATTCAATATTTGGCTCCATCCTAATTGGAGACGATATAACTTCTCCTGGCCAATGATCTCTAGACCATTTCAACCAAACAGGCCCCGATTTCCATAATGCATGACTCACAAGTTGACTCGGTGTCAAACCTCTTGACAAAGAATCTGCAGGATTTTCCGTACCTGCAATATGACGCCACTGCACCATGGGCAAATTTTCCTTGATCTGATAAATTCGATTAGCAACAAATATGTCCTTCAAATCAGAACAGTTTAACCATTGCAAAACCGTAGACGAGTCCGAAAAGGCAAAAATATCGGAAACTACAATTCGTTCGGTATATACTTCTAAAACGAACTTCATCAATTTAGAGAGGAGCAAAGCTGCACACAACTCCAACCTGGGTATGCTGACCAACTTACTGGGTGCTATCCTGGATTTTGCACAAACCAAAGTTACTGTTGCTATACCCCCCGCCGTTTGAGAACGCAGATATACTACTCCTCCATAACCGACTTGACTAGCATCCGCAAATCCAATGAGAACAACCGGAATGTCCCTTTTAACATTCAAGTATCTATTAATTTTAAAATTTTTAAGTTCACCCCATTCCGACCGTATTTTTGTCCAACGCTTTTGAATACTTCTAGGAGCTTCGATGTCCCATTCCAAATTCAAACCCCATAACTCCTTTATCAATAACTTTAACGCAAACAGAACAGGAGCAACTATGCCAAGAGGATCGTAGCATCTGGCTACCGATGAAAGAATGTTACGTTTAGTACACCTAGCATCTGGACAATCAAATTTGAAACCTAAAATATCATTTGAGGGGCTCCACCGCATGCCTAAAATCTTTGTATCTGTTTTGAAAGTTACATCTTTTGATGCTCGCCTATCCTTGGGAATACATTCTAATAAATTTGAAGAATTAGTTGAGAATTTTGTCAATTTAAATCCCCCAGCCTTAAACAAATCAACCGCTTCGGTGTATAACTGATGAGCCTCGTTATCTGAAGGAATACTACACACCAGATCATCCATATACAGATCCCTATCAATATAATTTACTGCCAATGGATATTTTGCGCTTTCGTGCTTTAACAACTCCTTTACGGTACGCAATGCTAAAAATGGTGACGACTTAAGGCCAAAACCTACGACCGTTAGTTGGTAGACTCGAATTTCGTCTTGTGGATCAAACCTCCATAACAATTTTTGAAAACGCCAATGATCCGCTCTTATCCCTATCTGTCTATACATCTGACATATATCCCCTGTCAAAGCGATTTCAAATAGACGAAAATTTAAAAGCAGCTTACATATATCCGTCTGTAGTTTGACTCCACCATAAAGTAAGTCATTGAGCGAAACACCGTTATCCGAAGGAGCGCTTGCATCCAAGACTATTCTTACAGGTGTACTTGTGCTCGTCAGTTTTATTACCGGGTGGTGAGCAATATAATAATCCACCTCATCATCTCCAGAACCGTACAAAAGTTTCATGTGCTCTTGATCTATAAAATCTTTCATGACACTATTATATTGTAACCTAAGTTCTACAGAACGGCCCAAACGTTTTTCTAATGATAAAAGCCGATTTTCCGCCGCAAATTTAGAGTTACCCAAATTTTCCGGAGACAACTTAAAAGGTAAAGCTACCGTAAAACGCCCCGACTTATCGCGCTGCACCGATTCCGCATATAATTTCTCGCATACAAGGTCGTCTTCAGTCATAATTTCCCGAAGTGGAACATCTTCCAATTCAAAGAACTTTCGTAGCAAGTTTTCTATCGCCGATTCTTCATGATACACAAAAAAACTATCCATAATACCCGAACTGCTAATGGGAACCTCGCCCATGACGACGTACCCGAATGCCGTCTGAATTGCAAATGGTGATCCGCCATCACACACAATTTTATCATTACCCATCAAACGTGGAAATAGCTCCGCGCCAATGATGCCATCGATTTGTCCAGGTACTCCGAAATTGTTATCCGCCAAAGATAAACTATTAAATTTATCAAGTATTTTCGCATTTATAGAAAATCGAGGAAGCTTATCCGTAATCTTTTCGACAACTAACGCCCGCATTGCAAATTTCTTATCCGCATCATATCGAGAAACTAATATCAGTTCGACCATCCCTTTTACCGTTTGTAAATTCTGACCAAGACCTCTTACCGAAGAGCAAATCTTAGTCACCGTTAACCCTAATTTTTTGCAGCAGTCCCAAGTTATTAAATTCACCTGACTTCCGCTATCCAGGATAAATCTAGCAGAACTGTTTGATATCACCGCGTTATCTACAAAAACCACCGCCGTAGAGAGCAAAACCGTACCCTTTGTCATGTTGTAATCCGTACCCACAGAACAAAAGGAATCACCCTGTACATTTGCCGAAGTACTTGGTTCCATTTTATCTACCTCCGAAATATGAATCGTGCCTGATGTCGCTTCGTTATTTTCCTTTTTACCCAGATGTAACAAAAAATGATGGTTAAGAGAACATACACTGCATTTTTTGTTCGAGGCACAACTTCTTACCATATGTTTATTTGATAAACATCTATAACACCAATTATTATTTTTCACCGTTGTATATCTCGCATCAGGTGTTAAGTCCTTGAATTTTTTGCAACTAACAATAACATGATTTTGTCCCTTACAAAATATGCAAAACTTAGTCGGAATATTTCCCGTTCTATTTTCTTGAGCAAAAAATACATTCGAAGATCGTGAAACGCCGCTATTTTTAAAATTACTCGATTTGTTGATTTGAGAAATTTTCAATTGTTCGGAAATAAATTCTTTAAGGTCAGTATACGTTGGTATTCTAGTGGCCCTTTTCAAATTATCAAAACATTTTCCCGTCTCATTATCCAATTTAGACCTAGCTAAATAAAACAAAATGAAGTCAGACAAATCAGGCAAATCTAATTTTCTCAATGCCGCCACTGCCGAATCTACCCGTTCTAAAAATGTACCTAAATCTTTTGAAGAGTCATTGCGCAGTGGTCTAAACTCCAAAATTTGTTCTAAGTAATTGTTTGCTAGAAATCTTTTATCATGATATCTATCAATCAAGGCACTCCAAATGATTTCATAGTTGTCCCCAGTAGCTTCAATACCTGAACAGACACTTAAAGCAGGACCTTTTAAGCGACCTATTAAATAATGAACCTTATCAGACTTATTTAAGTTAGGATTATCGTGTACGGAATTTTTAAATATCTCATAAAATGTTAGCCAATGTCGAATATCTCCAGAAAATTCCGGTAGTTCCATTTTTGGCATTAAAACCGACGCTCTACTGGTACCATAATTTCCCTCCACATGGGCCGCTTCTATGGTGCCTGAAGTATTTAATTTCAATGCCGCAGCTCGAATAGTACCACATATTTCGTTAATTGTGGGAATCACATTAAAATCTGGAGTATACCCTTCATCCAGTTCTAAAGACACGATCTGAATTTGCTCAATAACATCAAATAAATCTTTTTTCACTATATCCATTTCCTGGTACAGGGCTTTAAATTTTCTTTTATTACCTACATCCGACAAATCCCGTGAAAGATCTAGCAAGTTCTGCAAAGTGGCAAAAATCGACTCTTTTTTGTGAATCAAAATTTTTAATTTTCTTTCGCCAACCGACATTATCAATGGTCTAAGGGTTCAGCAATAAAATTATTTTCAAACAGTAAATAACCGAAAATTCGAGCCTTCAGCACAGAGTTTATATGTAACCGTAACCGCACCCCAACTTTTGAACCACCGCTAGTTCAAAAGTCGTAAACAAATTATTGCAACTATATAGTTATGTAAATACAAAAATCTGCGATAAAATCCGAAATCCAGCAACGTCGCTACTCGCTAGGAAAAACGCAAAAAGCCCGACGACAAAATTGGTAAAAAACCTGCCCAAACACGCGCAAGAAACAGCAATCTGGCTCGAACGGTACCAAAAAATGTATGGGCAATTTACACGAATATAAATATATAAAATATATTCACGCAAATTGTCCGATGAAGGTGGACTGTAATAATTAAAGGTTGAAAAACGCTTACCGCTATCTCTCGCCACAAATTTAGGTCCAAAATTGCTATGCAACAAATGGCGAAAAAGGAACAAAGGAAGGATAAAAAATATAAAATAATAAGGATTATACCACCTGTTGCACAATCCCGCACTATAGCGACGCGTATATGAAATTGAACTATATAGTCAAATATTTGATTTATAGCCGAAGATCTGTGCTGATCGACTTCCGATGTCTGACTCTGACTCATGACCTCTACCAAAATCGAATTGTTATATCCTTTTAGAGGTGCGACATTGCCAGACTTTTAGGTACAAATTTCTCCAAAAATAAAACATTATTAACCCTTAAAAAAGCCAAAACAAGAATCATTTCTGTAAAATCCAGTGGTGTAGTTTGATTTTTTCTTACTCTAACCATTTGCCAGTTATCAAGCAAACTTATATTTTTTTTAAATGGAACACCCTGTATATTATTCACTTTTATGGGGTATCTCGGTTATTTTAGAAGACAGAGAGTTGCAGTTTTCGCGACAGTGTACTACTTTATTGTGAAACAAAATTATCATGACCCTCTTGGTTTTTAAGATACAGGGTGAAATCGAAAATTATCGATTTTGGGACCACCCTCGTATCTCGGTTATCTTTTATTTTATTGAAAAGTATAAAAAAGGGTCTTATAGAATCATTTCTGTAAAATCCAGTGGTGTAGTTTGATTTTTTCTTACTCTAACCATTTGCCAGTTATCAAGCAAACATATATTTTTTTTAAATGGAACACCCTGTATATTATTTTTGACATCAATCGGAAATAATTCAAGCTTTTCAAAAATATGTATTAGTATTAAGTTATTCTGAAAATTACGCTCAAAGTTTGATTTTTCCAATTTTTACTTTATTTGTAGCAGTAGGCCATGGTTAATCAACTATAAATAATAAGCATCTAAGCGTTATTACTCTACAAGAGACTTCCTTCTTAAATAAAAAAAATAGTATCAAGATACATTTTTTTAAATAATAGTGCCTCATTAAAATGATGAATATTGTGTTATTATAATATTGACTAGATAGTGGGCTATGACTCATCTATTAAAAACAAAGAAGTAAATCTGTAAAAAACTTGCGAAACTGTCAGCTCTTAATTATATTTTTATTAAATATAGCTTTGTTCTTTCTGTGTTTTCATTTTAAGTATTGCCAACCTTCTATAATAATGGCAGCTTAGATACCCAAAGAGACTGCAACCGTTTTCAGATATATTTGCTCGTCTAAAAATAAATATAGTCAGGTACGGATCCTTTATTCAACCACGTCCTAAAACTTATTTCAAGGAAAATAGAGAACAAAGGGAAACAAATATATTAGGTTACATAGAAGCAACGCATTCATCATCTTGTAAGCACAAAGAAGAAGCTGTAGGGGTACAAAAATCAACTGCAGAAAACGCTCTAAAGAATACAATTACCATCCATACAAGTTTAAGATACTTTAACATTTCCACAGGATCCATGTTTGGGAATTTTTAATTGCCATAACACGAAGGAAACCAATAATTCTTTTAAATACCATTAAAAGAATCAGAAATTGTGCCAGGTTTTGCATTCGAGAAAATAGTCTCCAACTTGAACCAACATCTCTAAAAGCTCCTCGATGTTTTTAGTTTTTATTTTGATTCAAATTGAAATTTAAAAGTGTGTAGATATTCTTTCGATACAATGTTTGGTTTTGAGTAATGTAATATTTACTGAACATTATCACAAATAGTAGTAAATAGCGTATAAAATACAATTAAACCATTCAGTTTAAAAGTATTGCATATCTTGTATCTTAATAATTATTTACTTGGAATTTTATTTATAATAGATTAGTCATGGCCTACTGCTACAAATAAATTTGAGCTTAGTTTTTAGAAAAAATTCATACTAATATATATTTTTCAAAAACTTGAATTATTTCCGATCGATGTCAAAAATAATATACGGGGTGTTCCATTTAAAAAATATATGTTTGCTTCATAACTGAAAAACGGTTAGAGCAAGAAAAAAATCAAACTACACCACTGGATTCTACAGAAAAAATCTATAAGACGCTTTTTTAAACTTTCCAATAGGATAAAAGACAACCGAGATACGAGGGTGGTCTCAAAATCGATAGTTTTCGATTTCACCCTGTATCTCAAAAACCAAGAGGGCCATGATAATTTTCAGCATCTTAAGTTTCACAAAAAAGTAGCACACTGTCGCGAAAAATCGCAACTCTCTATCTTCAAAAATACCCCGTAGAAGTGCCCAAAATGGGACACCCTGTACAGAGACCGCCTTTATGACGATCGGTATTACAGCGCTGGTAACCTAAGCATCACGCTTTTTGCAAACGACAATTTTAATTACTGATATTATACCACTCTGGCTACAAGAGCTCACGCATGCTTGTATTATTTTTTACTTTCGACGACAGTAATCGCTTCCTTATGCACAAGCTTAGCGTAAAAAGTAAGTGGATCATGAGGAAGTATAGCGTTGGTTTTATTGTTGTGGTGGTAGTTAAGGCCAGTGTGGGTAGAATGATGGGTTTTCTCATTCACCGCGGCATGGAAGGTTGGCCGCGTACATTCCATTCCTAAGAAAGGCAAAAAAACCGATCCCATAAATTATAGGTCCGTATTCATAGCCGTTTCTCAAGTACCCCTTAAGTATTACTCAAGGGATACTTGAGAGCACCTTGAGGGTTACTTGAGGGTTACTCACGTGTGGCGTTCCTTGTGTATGTGTTTCCTAGACAACATCCACCAGTCGGCAGCGTTAATTCAGCGACGCTGTCACATTTCAAATATGTCAATTTGTTATGTCTACAAGGGCAGTTCCAACCTACGGTTCTATGACCGTCCCAGAGCCATTTTCATTTCTCGCCCATTTTACAGTTTTAAAAACGGCGATTGGTTGGTCCACCAGCGTACCAACCGATCATCGATTCTAGAAGCGCAAAATGGGCGGGGCATTATGAATTCTGGCACGGTCATAGAACCGTAGGGTGGAACAGTCCTATTATGTCTACGCATTTTGATGTTTTCTGTTATTGCGTTTCATTTTGTGCCAGTATTTCGTGTTTTGTGGCGCACATTTTTTCCGGACGTGACAGAAACTGCCAACACCGTACTCCAAAATTAATCTACAAAATCGCCTTGACTGCAACAAAATGTCATGTTGACATGTCATGCTGACATTTCCCTACTTGACCATTACTCAAGGGAGCCTTACGTAAGGGACCCTCAAGTAAGGTTTCGAAACACAAAACCTTACTGAAGCCGCTCAAGAATTAAGGGACCCTTAAGTGTCAACTATGAATACGACCCATAGACCTGTGGCTCCTCTCAGCATCATGTCTAAGGTAATGGAGACTGTCATTAACACACAGCTCCTAAAATACCTGGACAACAATATCATCATAAATGATCGCCAGTACGGCTTCCGTAAGCACAGGTCTACGCGTGACCTCCGGTCCTACGTCACTCACTTGTGGAGCAATTCAAAATCATGGCGAATCCCGTGTTCTAGCATGAAAGCCTTCGATAGAGTGTGGAACGAGATTCTTCTGGTCAAGATTTCTCCTTATGGACCTGCGCGCGCCAGTGGTTGAATATCCTTTCCGACCGATTTCTGTTCCTTAAGCCGGCGCCACAAATGCGGGTATTTGCCGAATATCAATATTCGCCGTTTTTTCAACCTTGCTCGCCGAATAGCGAGCACATATCGCCCGTTAAGTCGGCGCCACATATGCGGTATTCGGCGAGCAACGAACCCCGATTATTTGCTATTCGGCTATGTGGCTGCAGGATTTTACCCGAATATTCGCCATATGCCGAGCACCGAACATTCAGCCGGCGTCATAGCCGGCACCACACTTGCGGCATTTAGGGAACAACGAACAGCGAACCAACCAAATAAGTTCAGTTTTACAGGCCCCCACCTCGTAACCACCCCGATTTCACCTCCGTCACAAAAAAAAAAAATAGAAAATGATCTGGTACTCCTAAAAACAAAGTTTGATCTATTTTTATATTTTTATTTTTTTTGTTATTGCAGCCCCACCACTGACACGATTATACATGAAAATTAATTCGGTCATTTCCGGGTTATACTAAGTCCTTTGGTTTCTATAATAGGCAAGGCAATGTTCGGATGGACCTAAAAAAAATATTTATGTTGCTAGGTCTTCGTTCACAGGTCAGTGGACAGTCCATTGTGAATTCAATAATTTTTTTTCAATTTTACAATACCTCACCCGCCAACTACCCCAAATTTCACCCCCAACCAAAAAAGATAGAATATGATCAGAAACACCTAAACACCTAAAAACCACCTAAAAACGAAGTTTGTGGAATTTTTGAATTTTTTTTGCTAATTACTCCGCCGCCCATACACAGATTTTCAAAATTAGCAGCATTACCTATTACGACCCCACAGCATATCGCTGTCCAAATTTCATAACAATTCATGCAGCGGTTACTGAGATTACGAGGCTATAAAAATGCCAACAGACAGACCGGCAGACAGACCGACAAACAGACAGGCAGACCGACAGGCAGACCGACAGACAGACAGATAGACCGACAGACCGACAGATAGACCGACAGACAGACCGACGACGATGTAGAGCGACATGTGCTCGCTATTCGGCGAGCAAGGTTGAAAAAACGGCGAATATTGACATTCGGCAAATACCAGCATATGTGGCGCCGGCTCTAGCCGAATAGCAAATAATCGGGGTTCGTTGCTCGCCGAATACCGCATATGTGGCGCCGGCTTTATTAGCCGAATAGCAAATAATCGGGGTTCGTTGCTCGCCGAATACCGCATATGTGGCGCCGGCTTTATTAGGCGAATAGCAAATAATCGGGGTTCGCTGCTCGCCGAATACCGCATATGTGGCGCCGGCTTTACAGTCGAAGGCTGCTCGTCAGACGTATTTTCAATAAACGCCGGTATTCCTCAGAGATCTGTCCTATCCCGCACACCAGTGGCGTATATCAGGGGGGCCCAACGCCCTCCCCCCCGAAACCAGCCACGCATTCAGTTTTGACGTCTGGGAAGAGGCTGAAGTAGTTGTCAAAAAATATAGTACTGAATAAAATTTGCAGCGACATCAAAATGTATTCTAATGATAAAGAAAAAAGGACAACTTTAACGATCATGATGTCTGATTAGGAAGTACACCTTGATTTCTTTGCTTCAATTTAGAATTATTAAAAATAGAAATATTTACATTTCTAATATGCGTATGTGTTATATATAATTATCTTCGTTAATATTAGTACACTGCTATTTTATATTTAGGTTAGGATTATAATATGCCAATATTATAACGTATGAAATAGACTTTAATTTTTCCCATGCGCCCCCCCCCCCCGAAATCGATTTCTATATACGCCACTGCCTTACACTATTTCTGTTGTACATCAACGAGCTGCTGGAAATAACATCCAATCCAATCTACAGCTTCGCATATGACAGTACATTAATATCATGCATGGAACCAGGCAAGCCACTATCATCCCAGGCGACAGCAACATGCGTCACAGATGAACGTAGATATCAAAATAATCGTCGACTGGGGATTAGTAAATAAAATACAGTTTAACGTACAGAAAGCTCAGGCAACATAATCAACAAAGAAGTCTCACGCTGGCTTACCTGTGGAAATGTAGGGTCACCGAATAGTCGGGTCACCTTCCGTCAAACTTTTGGAGATTAACATCAACAACAACATGTCCTGGCACTGCCACGTCGCCAGTATTGCTAAAACTGCATCCCAGAAGCTTGGAGTTTTGTTCGGCTGTAGGAAGCTGTATACACCGGAGTCACTATTGCTGCTCTACAAGGCACACATTCGACCATCGTTGCAGTATTACTCCCATGTGTGGGGATGCTCTCCGAAGCACTCTCTAAAGTTTGTGGATACTATCCAGAAGACAGGAATTAGACAATACATACGCCTAACCTCGCAAGGGACCTCTACAGCCTGTAACATCGAAGATGGGTAGTTGACCTGTCTCTGTTTTAGATATTCTTTCATGGAAGGTGTTCCAGTGAGCTGTTCTGGATAATAACATCATAGGCCATCTAAACGAGTAACACTAAAGAGTGTACAGTGAGCTGCTAGGGAATACTTTTCCAGACGGCTAAAGCCTGCAGCGTTTCAAATCTAAAAAGGTAGAAAATGATCAGGAACCCCTAAAACGCATAAAAAAGAAGTTTTAGGAATATTTGAAATTTTTCGTTTCTTGCCGCCCGGTTTTCAAAATTATAGCATCACAATCTATGCAGCGGTTTACCGATATTATTATGAGGCTAGGAGAACGTCAACAGACCGACAGACTGACAGGCATAAGACAAACAGGTATACCGACAGACAGACAGACAGACCGGCGGAAATAAGTGAGGTGAATTTTCGTTACGTAGACATCACAAAATGCCCAAAAAGCGTATTATCTCAAAATCTATAATTTTCGAGATCACAATACTCCCCTCACCTATCGGTGTTGGAAGTAAAATGCTTGCAACAAATGCTTTGCTGATTACATTTAGAAGTAAAAATTACACCCACATTTCAACTCACTGCTAAATTGAACACAGCTCTGTTTTCTCCCACAACATCCCATCAATAAGGCATTACAATGCATGCAACAAAGCAATCTACCGTGGACAGTATCTAACCACCTGGCGGGTATCGTTATCTTTAGAATGCAATAATGAATGGGGTATTTACCCAGACACTCAAGTTGCCAGAATGGCTTAAGGCGTTTCGTTTGTAACTGCTAAATTATGGTTATCAAGAAAACCAAGAGACTCGTGAAAAATCATGAGAGATAAGTAGGTGATCCGGCGCTACTGATGCGTGTTCACCTACATCTGGAGATAAAATAAAAATGAAAGTATTTTGCTGTCGTGTTATTTCTTGTTTTGCGGCTGTTTAATATCGGCGATTTCTAATCTTTTAGTTTGTTTTTAGCAAGGGCTACAAGAAAACTGTCACAACAACGAACTTGCTTTTTCTTGTTAGGTTCGGTTATTGACTTGTTATACAGGATGTTCTATACATAGTTGGCAACATCTAGGATAGTGATAGTTTGGTTCATGGCCTCCCATCATCATAGTCACAATGTCATAACAGACATGTTGTGAACTCGTAAAATGCATTTACTCATTTTACGAGTTTCTCTTGGGATATCTTTAAGATCTAAGAAACCTGGTGTAAGGATTATGAAATCAAAAATGTATGTATAAACAACTATAAGTTAGGTAGTCACTTTTCACGCACTGGGAACAGAGGCGGCGGAGTGGCTATTTTTGTTCACAAAAATCTTAATATTAAGAACATGAAGTACACAATTAGTCCTGAAACAGCTTCTTTCGAATATGCAATGGCGGAAATTTATACAGAAAATGAAAACTTCATAGTTATTTGCATATATAGGGCGCCATCAGAAAGTGTAATATCGTTTATTTCAGATCTGGAATTATTATTAATGGACCATCTTGGCCACTCTAAACACATATTTATCTGCGGCGACTTTAACTTAAATTTCGACAAAAATGCTGACTGCCATCATGCCAAAATATGTTCCAACATTTTTAAATGCTACGGTTTCAACCAATTAATAAAAGAGTATACACGTGTGAGCGGACCCTCAAACACTATTATAGATAATGTATTCTGTAACATAGATATGTCGAAGTTAAGTACAGTTGTTGTGCCTACTGACATCTCTGACCATTATGGTCAGCATGTAATTTATTTTAGTCAAAATGCATGTGAAAGTAAGGCTAATAGTTTAATACCGAAGAGGTTTTTTTCTAACATAGAGAATGTTGATTATTTCAAGTATTTACTTCCCTTGGAAACTTGGGATATCTTAAACTCCAACATGTGTTGCAATGATAAATTTGATAGATTTTATTCCATTTTTTTGCAACTATTAGATAAAGCGTTTCCTTTACAACTATGCAGAGCTAAGACCAGAAAGAAAAATAAAGAGTGGCTATCACAGAATATAATTGATGAAGGTAAGTTACTTAGAGATATATACAAGCTTTATAAGTTATCAAATGATCGTGATATATATTATAAATACCAATGTCTTAAAAAATTCATTCTCAACGTATTATTGCAAGCAAAAGAGAATACTTTAATAAACGTATTTTAAAATCTAAAACCATATCAAAAACCTCGTGGAAAATCATTCAGGAACAAACTAATGCTACAGTAGATAATGTTCCATCTAATTTATTAAATTCAACTGGTGAACCTATCTTACCTGCAGATGTTGAAAATGCATTCAACGATTATTTTATCCGTTCTATACAAGCTCTTGTTCAGAATACTGATTCTAGTTGTCACAGCTCATATAACGGTCGCACGGTTTGGAATACATTATTTTTGAGCCCTGTCTCTCAAAATGAAGTCACGGATTTTATCAAACAGTTATCTGTTAAAAACAGTCATGGTGATGACAACATACCCTATTCCTTGCTTGATAAAGTTAAAGAAATTGTATCAGAACCTTTAACAACTCTAATCAACTTATCTTTCCAAGAAGGTGTTTTCCCTCATACACTCAAGCGAGCAGTAGTCATACCAATCTTTAAAAAAGGTGACAAAGGTGTTATTTCAAATTATAGGGGTATTGCCCTTTTATCTATATTTTCAAAGCTTTTTGAAAAAGCTTTTCACACAAGACTTGTTAACTTCATTACATCATATAAATTGATAAACCAATCTCAATATGGTTTCATGAAAGGGCGATCCACACAAGATGCTTTAATTTCACTCCAGAACAGACTTCTCAAAAATCTGGAAAACGGTGAGAAGACATTAGGTTTGTTTTTTGATTTTAGCCGAGCCTTTGAGACTATAGACCACTCGTTGCTGATAAATAAACTGTATAAGTCTGGCATCAGGGGATATCCCCTTCAATGGATCAAATCCTACTTATCGGACAGAACTCAGGTTGTGCGGTTGTGTAACGAAACAGCTAAATCTAATCCCTTACCGGTAACTACGGGTGTTCCCCAGGGGAGCATCCTAGGACCAACACTTTTTATACTTTTTATCGACGATATGACGTCTGAGTTTTCTGACAATTTTATATCTCTATTTGCCGATGACACATGTTTTGTATTGAATGCAGAAGACTATCCTTCTCTTACTCAGAAAACCAATATGGTATGTGATTCTATGTCCCAATACTGTGAAAAAACGGTTTAGCCCTCAATGCCAGTAAAACAGAGCTACTACTTTTCAGCACCAAAAATAATTATACCAATCTTACGGCCAATGTTAGGGGTCAACCACTAATTCAAAATAGAAGTGTCAAATTTCTCGGAGTACAGTTGGACGATCATCTGACCTGGACTCACCAAATAGATTGGGTTTCCAACAAGCTTGCTAAACACTGCTTTGTCTTGTGGCAGTTAAGGAGCTTTGTTGACTTTCACATTCTGAAGCTGTATTACTATGCTTATGTAAACTCTACTATCAGCTATTGCATCATTTCCTGGGGTAACGCGGCCCGCCTAAATGAAGTTTTTATTCTTCAGAAGAAGATACTAAGAACTATGTCATTCAAACGTCGTACATTCTCTTGTCGTACCCTATTCGTTGAATTGGGTATTATGATTATTTATTCATTATATATTTTCAAGTGTATTTTATACGTTAAAACTAATATAGATAAATTCCCTACAGCACATAATGATGCCTACAATTTTCGTGATAATACTAGCTTGAGGTTACCAAAACATCGATTATCATTAACGGCTAAAAGCCCTCAGGTTATGCCTATCAAGCTATACAATAAACTTCCATCGAGCATTAAAGCCATAGTTTCTCTTCACCTTTTTAAAAATAAGTTAAAAAGCTTCTTGCTTTCACATCCATTTTATTCAATTAACGAATATCTAAATTTTGAATTTAGTGATGAAGCTTTATAAACTAATTGTGATATCTGCTGTATAATTTTGGTATTGTTTCTGACAGGTGCATGTTCTAAGTGTACTATGTATTCTCGTGTTTGTCCTTTTTTTGTGAACTATTTTTACATTATTTTTACAAATTTAATATTCCTGACTATATTTCGATACTTGTATATACAAGTCTAATGAAAATAAAGATTATTACTATTCTGATTTTTCAAGTTTCTCTCGCATGACTGTGGTAGCAACAAATGTTGACGGGCTATGCCAAGTCAACACCTGAACTATTACGGATCGGAATTTAGGAAGGATCGTACAATATTGCAGGTCTTCAGGATTACAGATTTTTGAAATATTTTGTGTAACTTTTCGTCTAGGCCTAACTGTTGTAGGTGTGGTGTAAAAGTGTTTGGGGTAAGGCCTGAGACAGACATAATTAGGGGGACAATAGTAACTTTGTTTTGCTTCCATAGTCGTTTTATCTCTATCGCAAGGTCAGTGTATTTAGATATCTTCCCAGCGTAGGCGTTTTGGATATTCGTATCGTTGGGAATAGCGATATCTATCAAATAGGTAACTTTGTCTGCCTTCGACTGGAAAACTATATCTGGCCGATTTGCCGGGATAGTCTTATCTGTATGTATTTCAACGTCCCAGTACAGTTTGTATTCATTGTTTTCGAGTACTGATGTCGGTGTGTAATTGTAATATGGATCTGTGTTTTCTATTAGCTTGTTTGTTGTGGCTAGTGCTTGGTGAATGACCTTGGCTGCAGAGTTATGTCTAGCTGTGTACTCGGTTCCAGCGAGAGTTTTGCATCCGCTTATTATTATTATTATTATCTTTAATGCAGTAATTTCCCATTTGCTTTCTGCATCCTCATGCCGTTGACCAGATGGTATCTACTGGTTCATCCGCCTTTAGGGGCAATTTCTCAGCCCAAGGACAAGAAGGTGTCCTGACTCTTCTCAACTCGTCCAGCTAAAGCTGTTGGCTGAGAAGAGGTTACTATTTATACCGACAGTAGTTCGGTTCCTTTTAGTCGCCTTTTACGACACAGGATATACGATGGGAGATATTCTAACTCGCCTCCGCACGGGGGCATGGCCTCCCAGTATACTTGAAATTAAGTAATTAATTTCAAGTATATCTCCCAGTATACTTGAAATTAAGGATACTAGGAAAGCTTGGTAACTCAGCTTCATTTATTTCCCCCCTCTGTCCTCCGAGTCGTTCCGCCATATGTCACATTGGTGATCCCAAAGCTACTCATTCTAGAATTTTACTTTGTATCCCGACTGTTGTTATCAAATATGCAGTAATGGATCTTGGGATAAGGTTAATATTATATTTCAAAAGAATATACATCATGGGGTATTTTCCAACTTGCGAATATTGCCTGTAATGGATTGCTTGTATATCTAATTTGTAATGATGGCAGTGTTTGCTCAATTTTTTCCTGCCCACGTGGGCTAAAGATACACTTTGAAAATCATCCCCTTGAAAAGAGCTCATTTAAATCTCTTAAGCCTCCCGCCTCCAATTTGAATTGGGCGTAAATTCAAGGTTGTCACGTTGTTAATATTTTGCATAGTTTTTATATAAAGCATGTAAACTTTATTTTATGTTTATTTAGTTTTCCTCTTTTTGTAGACTATAAATGTTATATTGCACAGCTATTCCATTTTTTGCATTGTTATGTAATTATCAGTTTACTCTGAGAATGTTTCATAGTTACTTTTCACAATTTTACTCGTCATTCGGCAACACTCGTCTATAACAGCCTGTCACTAGTGTCATCCATACACAACCTTCCCTGGTGTCACGACTGTCTCGGTATCTCATTTAACCAAGATAGATCATGAAATGATGTAAACAAATATCTGTCAATATCAATACGAAGCGGAGGTTATGTCTGTAGATGGATAAAAGGAGGTCAGATGACAAGGTACAGTCACATTCTAAGGATACCTCCACAAAAGTCTTATTACGTCACGCTTAGGTTTATTACGTCACAGCTTTGGCGCGAAATTTTATGTTTGTTCTTTGCAAGTGCCTTTCAGCCACTTCGCGTTCACAGTAAAAAGTAAAAATGCTAGTTACATGGTTTTTGGGGACGTAACATCAATATTCCGTCATAAAATTTTATTCGGAAAATACCCCATTATTTAGTAGAAAAGGTTCTTCGGATTTTGGGATATTAAAGTACTGCAGAGGTTTCTTTACCCAAATATCCAACAGGATAACATCAAATACGTAGGATTACATGTGGAAATCAAACTCAACTAGAAGTTACACTTAACGAATAAAAAGAGCAAATTGGCATGGGAGTTAAGGAACCGAACTCTCTTATAGATCCAAACTAGCAAAAAACAAGCTACTCATTCATAAAGTTGTTATTAAATCAATTTGGACATATGGTTTTGAATCAAGTACAACCATATAATCCATCTAGACTTCAAAATTTCATATGCAAAGGACGTCATCCAAGGAAGAAGTACCAGATACTATGTCAGACATTGACAATCGTTCAAATCTGCTACTACCGTCACTGTTAGTAGCTGACGTCAGAAAACTGAAAAGGAAATTGCCACTTACAACGTCTCTTTGGACATTCTTAAAGAGATTAAAGATTAAAGGAATATTGTTGTCTACAACAAAATCTACTTGGTGGGAATAAATGAACTTGTAAGACATCTAAGTTTATGGAGTAAAACAAACAACCAGATCTGCATCCAGAAAAAATCTTTGTAGTACTTAGGATCCAATAGGGTACTTGCAGAGGTCGTGAAATCGCCTCGGGAGTATACATAGCGTAAAGAAAACCATATCAAGAAGCAGTAGGAAACAAAAAACATTATGTTACTGACGGCCAAAAAAAAAAGATATTTGCAAAATAAAATAAGGATACATTAAAATTTTTCCACGTGACTTAAAACAAGGGCTGACGTCATAAGTATCTTATCGATATCGACAATCGATATTGCTACAGCGCAGGTCAGTGAGATTCAACTGCAAATTATTTCTGATGTTGCCAAACTTCTTTTTAGATATTTAAGTCAGCTATATATCAATAATTTATTTTACGAGCGTGTTTTATTATATGGGTATACATATTCCCAAATGAAATGAGACCTCTTTTATCCTACCACAGCCATAGTTCCTCATTGAGTAATACTGCGAGATGCAAAATGCAAAACGAAATTACATCAGCTGTTCGAATGCAACCATATTTTCTTTGTGGTTTGTCAACTGCGCATTCGACTAGAGATGATCTGAATTCTTTAACAATGCGACTCAATTTATTGATACTTAAGCATATTTGAAACAGGCACTTAACCCACTAGCATTTCCGTTGCAATACATTTTTATAACTGATAGGTATCACAGTTCATCCTGTTTGTGACCGAGATTCGCAACTAATCGAAGCCATCATTTTATTTCGGCGCATCCTATTATGAATGAATCCAAAGGTAGAATCTAATTCAAGCCCATCCCTACAAAGTGAATTAGTAATCTAACCTAACTTTTATTCTTTTGACTCTTAGACTGACTTTTGTATACTCTGTTACCTGATACTTTAAACTGGCTTGACGTCTATTTGATAGGTATCAGCTGACGAAGAAGTGCAACTCAAATTTAATTTTTTACTAGCGGTATTTATTGGCAATCCTGCGATCAGGACCGTATTAGTAATATTCTTACTGATTATCTCATTGCCAAAAAGGAATGACTATTTATGTAAACAAGAAATTGCTTCAATATCCAGAAATTCGCAGCAAAAATGGTTGGTTAAAAGAAATAGTTTATTTTATTGATTTGTATATTGTTAGAGTCTATCAGAATACTCCTATTTTTAGCAATAAGGACGATTCAATAGCTCGCTTCACTAGAGGGATATTCATTGGTTAAAACGTACAACGTTCAATTGGAGAAGAGTATAAAGTAAGTACATGGAGTAAATTAGTTTAACTGATCAGCTTGCGTCAAAAATGTTTCTAGTTAAACTACTAATTATGTGGTACCTCAGTAATGTTCAGTTCTAATTCAGGAAATCGAGCCTGTGTAAACTCTCTGAAATAGCTCCATACATTTTTTAGTATTTGCATAGCCGTTGCGCGTTGCCCTTTAACGTTTTATTTTTCTTCAATTGCTGTAAAAAGAAATGTTAGGAACCCAGTGTGCTTGTGTATGGTTAAGCTAGAAATGCTTTTATCTTTATTCTAACTTCATTTAAAGCGTAATCATCATCATACAGACCAGCCATACTGGTATATTGAAAGAAACGTCGGATATTCCGAGAAAATGTAAAATAAGTATAGACCTCAGAGCATAGACGAAAACGTCATCAAGTGTCAATTACTCGTCATTAGCAGGACTTGCAGTCAGTACAGCCCTGTATTCCTTCAAAGCTTATAATTGATAGGTCAAGACTCAATCTGGGGTAATTTTAGCACTAGCCGAATAGCTGTTCACTGTTGACAAGGCTGACAGTTTAAAGTATCGGGTAACAGGGTATACTTTTGTTGTGCACGTTGTACGTGTTTGAGTTTGAGACTAAGTTTTCATGGTTATATTCTTATGACTTATGACTGTGTTTTGTGGTTATAATGATCAATGTCAAAATGTTAGGTTAGCACTGACTATCGAATATCAATACTTTACATCCCATCACTATCACTATACGATATCACTGACATCAGAGGTTGTTTGCGCGGCATTTTCCGGCATTTGAAATAATTTTTAGAATATCTCTCACAGCCGATTCCAAAAAACCAAACAAGTGATTTTGTCATGTTTACTAGGCTCTAAGGAACGTGTCAACGACATAATATTTCTTTCTGCAAGTAGGTACCCTATTATTTGAAACCACAAGTGACTAAACAACACCTTACGGGTTAATAGAACAGATACATTCACAAATAAAACAAAATTCCTTTCCGCTCTATTCCGATTAGCCGAGCTTGACATTGTAGGAAAACATTAAAGACAATTTCGGTACGCTGGTTTCTTTTTCACCGGTTTCTACTTTTACACTAAGACAAATCTCAAGTTTTTGCGGGCCGAACACCACTGATTTGTAGAATCTAGAGCAAAATTGTAAACCACAAAAATTATTTGAAGTGTTATTAATGTTATTGGCAGTGATGAACCGTGGAAAAAGGACAAAAAATTGTTTAAGCTTTGCTAGCGTTAAGACCGGTTTCTCAACTGCAGGAAATGAAAGTAATAAAATCCATAGATCAACTAGTCTACAGGAGATAACCATCTAATAACTTGCATTAGTACCTGCATTTAAATTGTTATTGTTTGAGCTGGTATTAAGTCTCGAGATGACAAATTTTTAGTATTCATATGCAGCGGTGAAAGGTGCTGTAGGTGAACATTCACCTGTCACGATATCTAGTTTATAGTAATAGGGATTTGCTGTAATAAACTTCGTACCAGAGACCTACGGGGCGTGCCAGGCAAAGAAAGGAGTGGTACTTCTTCTTAAAGTACCAACACCTTGCAATGAAGATCGGCTACAATTTTGGTATATGCTTCTCTATCTTGTGCTCTCCTTAATAGGGCTTAGTTATGTTCTGTCATTAATTTTCTGATAGTTTGAAACTCAATTGGGGATTGCTTAACTGCGCAAGTCTGTAGCTTGTTACCACATTGATGGCACCATCAGCCTGCAGATATTCAAGTGTTTGGACACTAGATGAAGGATAAGAAGTACTAATTCACAGCTTATGAATACATTGGCCTCATTATACTTCCTGAATCTGTAGTGGATTTATTAGAAGGGCATGTGGCAAGATTGCGTTTGCTCAGTTTGCATTCATTTGGCGCCATAAATTGTGATATCAAGGTATAGTCAGAGCCGCTAATGGAGACAATGTAAATGAAATTTTAATCGACATGAAAAACAAACTTACCACAGGCTGTGGCGAATTTCCTGTATTTCTATTGCAGCAAATTGAAGAGCACTTACTTCACCATATTGTTCATCTCATAAATAAATTCCTAACTAATAGCTGTTTTCCCGATGACCTAAAGTTGGCAATTGTGATTCCGATATTCAAAAAAGGTAATCGCGGCGACATTGATAACTATAGACAGATATTATCTAA
The DNA here is from genome assembly GCA_951848785.1 of Callosobruchus maculatus. Taxonomy (NCBI): domain Eukaryota; kingdom Metazoa; phylum Arthropoda; class Insecta; order Coleoptera; family Chrysomelidae; genus Callosobruchus; species Callosobruchus maculatus. The sequence continues at coordinate 58,132 of CATOUR010000239.1, forward strand.
AATATTAGAGACATTCATGTATGGTCAATTTTATCAGTTCGTGAGTAAACAAAATATGTTGTCAGCTTGTCAGCATGGATTTCAAGCGAGAAAATAAGTCGAAATAGCATGCTGTCACTACTTAGAATTTATCTATGGTCACTTGGATTGAGCACGTACGATGTTTCTTGACTCTTTGACTTATCCAAAGCATTTGACTCTGTCGATCGGAACATACTTAGAAATAAATTAGAGGCAGTTGGAATTCGAGGAGGGGACTTCAAGGGTCAGTGTTGGGTCCCTCGGCCTCCCGAACTATACCGGGTGTCCCAGAATTTCCTTGACACGTGATATTTTCGTAACGAAAAACGGTTCAAGCAAGAACTGAGTGGTACTTTTGAAGGTACTATAGGGTCTATCATACCATGCATTCAAAACATTTTTTTTGTACGTCAACCCCTAAAACTCACCCCCAACTTTTTTTTTTCAAATAGCACCCCATAGGTTTTCCTACATAAATGATATCCCCATTTTATGTAACATCTTGTGGCACCTTTTATTTTACATGCAAACTTATTTTTTCCGTAAAATCATAAGCATAAGACAAATGAAATGATACTTTGTTTGACCCCTGATATTTTTGTAACAAAAACGGATAAAAAAGAAAAGTAAGTGGGTTTTTCAAGGATAGTGAATGACCTATCATTCCTTGCTTATGAACCATTTTTTTCTTACTTAAACCCCTGGAATCCACCCCTAGCTTGTTCTTTCAAACTTCAATCCACAATTTTGCCTGGGAAAATGAATTCTTTACTTGAATTCAATTATCGTAGTGCCTTACTTTTTATGCCCCTACTGCAATTTATCGTTATTTGTTTTCGTTTAGTCCATGAAATCGTAAGCATAAATTAATTGAAACACATGTATGGAAAATATTTTTTTATTATCATGAATCAACTAATAAAAAAATGTGACAACAAAACTAAGCGCAAAAACTTTTAGGGTATGCCCCGCACACGGGCGCCAAAATTAACGGCGCCCAGGCAAAATTGTGGATTGGAATTTGAAAGAACAAGCTAGGGGTGGATTCCAGGGGTTTAAGTAAGAAAGAAATGGTTCATAAGCAAGGAATGATAGGTCATTCACTACCCTTGAAAAACCCACTTACTTTTCTTTTCTATCCGTTTTTATTACAAAAATATCAGGCGTCAAACAAATTATCATTTCATTTGTCTTATGCTTATAATTTTACGGAAAAAATAAGTTTGCATATAAAATTAAAGGTACCACAAGATTGTAAACAAAATGGGGATATCATTTATGTAGGAAAACCTATGGGGTGCTATTTGAAAAAAAAAAGTTGGGTGTGACTTTTAGGGGTTGACGTACAAAAAAAATGTTTCGAATGCATGGTATGATAGACCTTATAGTATCTTCAAAAGTACCACTCAGTTCTTGCTTGAACCGTTCTTCGTTACGAAAATATCACATGTCAAGGAAATTCTGGGACACCCGGTATATCTGTAGGGACTGTTGCTATGTTCGCGGACGACACCGCCACCGTCTCTGATGGTGTCAACGCAACAGGCTGATCCTCAATGAGAGCAAGACAGTCATAATAATTTATAACATGCAACGGTCGTTGCCCACTGACTTTTCAACTATCTACAATCTCAAACTCGTTTCTACTGCCAAACTTTCAGGTACCTTCTTTGAAGCTAGATTGTCATTTAGTGAACATAACGAATATGTATACAAAAATTTAAACAAAGCCTTCTATGCTACACTTCAACTCAAGCAAGTATTAAATCAAGAGCGACTCCCAAATCTATATTATAGTCTGGCACATTCACAACTTTCCTACAACATTATGACGTGAGGTAGAGCTAAATGGACTGAAAAAGTGTTTACTGCACAGAAAATAATTTTAAGAATGATTTTCATTATGGGTCAATTAGAAAGCTGCAAAGCTACTTTCAAAAAGTACAGAATACTAACCGTTACCAGAATTTATATTTTAAAGTGCGTCACTTTCGTTAAACAACCTCAAAATGTATTCAATACCTTGAGCTGCAATCGCAACTACAGTACAAGAAACGTAGATACTTTATTTATCCAGAGTCATTCTACCCCGCATTTTAAACGTTCACCGTATCATAATTGTGTTGTGTTGTATAATAAACTACCTCAGCAACTACGTCAAATAAATAACTACAACAACTTGAAATGTAAAGTGAAACATATTTTATCAAGCAGTGTACACTATTAATGAGTACCTGGAAACTGTGTGATGAATATCTTTCTTTTACTAATTTTACTTGTCTGTAATATGCGATATTTTTTTATATATTATCGTTATTGGATGATTATTAATGTGTCTTTCTATTTTAATGTTATTTGTTATTTTGTCATAACACATGTACTTTTACCTAAGGTTCCATATAAGAACATATTGTATATTTATTTACATTGACATACCGTATACATTAGTGTAGTAATGTGTCGTTTTGGTCAACAAATTACTTCTCCTACTACTAGATACCTGGTTTCAAACTGGTTGGAATCATGTTACCCGCAAAAACAGAAAAAGTTAGCTCAATAACCTCAACTTTGAAACCCAAAAGAAAAATCTGCAATCTGCGCATGTCCCAATTTTGCAGTCCCAACGAAATCCTGAGTACTGGTTTGAACGCCCACAATCAGTTCTCAAACTACAAATCGTTGTTGCTCGTATGCACAATGAAAAGTTCCAAACCTTATGTAGCCAGCTTGCACATGATTTCGTCATTACGCATACTCAAACGGTTTCAAACCGTTGGAAACCTGTTACTAGAACACAACTTATGAGAATCCAGTCCCATGGAGTCTCTGGCGTTTCTTAACTTCTTAATATGTATTGTCTCCAACCCAGCCCTTTTTTGCCCTCTATTATTCATTACAAAAAGGCACATTTATTATTCCTCACGATATGTCCAAGGTTTTTTTTCTTCCTTATGGTGGTTAAGATCTCACGTTCCTTGTTCATTCGCCGCAGGACTTCGATCTTAATAACGGAATCAGTCCAAAGTATTCTTAACATTCGGCTGTACACCCACATCTCAAAAGCCTCCATTTTATTCATTGTATTGATCTTCATCAATCATGCTTCGATTGGCTTAGTAGTTCCCACACAGAACGGAGTGATACCATTTTATTATTTTGCCATTGCATAAAGCTACAGTCTAAGATCCCCTTGCAACCAAATCATCGCATTCAAAAAACATCCAACACAAAAACTCTAATAAATAGCTTCTGCATCTTTCTCGGTAGGAACAAGAACGACACTGTTTTTATTCTGCGAGCTTCAACTGGATGAAGCGAAACGATCAAGAACCCCAAATTGCCCAAAAACGAAGTTTGAGCTATGTTTAAATTTTTAGTTTTTTATTATTGCTGCGCCGCCACTGGCACGATTTCTAAAAGCCATACGCATTTTCCATCGTTGGCACAGTAGTAATACTGTCGCAAATTTTCATCAAAATCAATTCCATAATTTCCACGTTACTCGATTCAGAACAATCTAAAGCAATAATTCAGAAAGTCCCTTTGTTTCTGTAGTAGGCAAGACAATGTTCGGATGGAGCAAAAAAGGGTATTATACCGCTAGAACTCTCTTACACAGGTCAATGGACAGACTATTATGAATACAACAAACTTATGGGTTTTACAACCCCCCACCAACCAACCACCCTAAATTCACCCCCATCCAATGAAAAGTAGAAAACGATCAGGAACCCCTAAAAAGCCTAAAAACAAAGTTAGAGGAATATTTAATTTTTTTTGTTTTTTGCTAATTATTCCGCCAGCCGTAGAATAATTTCCAAAATTGTAGCAATAGTATCTATCAAGATCCCATAGCATAACCAAATTTCATGAAAATCCATGCAGCGGTTACTGAGATTACGAGGTTACAAAAACGCGCATAGACAGACAGACCGACGGAAATGAGTGACGTGGATTTTCGTTATGTAGAGATCATAAAACGCCCAAAAACCGTATTATCTCAAAATCGAAAATTTTCGCGATCACAATACTACCCTCACCTATCAGTGTCGGAAGTAAAATCTAGAAAACATGCTTTCATAGCACTAAAAAGTAAAAATAATTCCTAAGATAAGCTGAAAATTGTAATGGAAGAGAATACTAGTATCATTACGAAAAAAGCGTGGATTGCTTGATGTACGAAAAATATGACACAAGACGCCTCACGCTTTCCAAAATAATACTAGTATCTTTTATCTGTTATTATGTTCAGCTTATATTAAGAGTTATTTTTGATATTATAGCAGTCGAATTCTTCTTCTAACACTCGTTATATTGTTACACCTGCATCAGAAATTGGTTTCTCTACGAATAAACAATTCACTTTTTATAACCCGTCGTCAAGAAAACAATTTATTAAAACGCTCAAGAGGTTTTGCGGAAATGCACTTCAAGCTCATAGCTACTTTTTCATAGCATACTTTAGAGGTATACACCCTGTATAAATACCAATGTATTCCGACGATTTACATTTACTTTCGTTATAGGTGCATCTAATTAGACGTTCGGTGAAAATTACTGGCCTGACTTTCGTTACGTCATCGTACATTCCATCTAATTGACAGCCGAAGTCGTTTCCTTTCGTTTAAATGGAAATTATTTCCCACTTTCATAAACTGAGATTAGCTCTCGGTTGACTTAAATTGCTTCCAAGTATTTATTGGAATGACAAATCAAATTGGATGGATCTACCGTTTTCTCATCAACTGTGCAGTCGAGTGCCCGAAATCGACTACGGAATTCATTCCAGATAATCTTTCCAGATAACCTTCGCACCTTCACACACACATTCTTCGGTCATATTCACAGAAGCGATAATATGGAGAAACTTGTAGTTCAGGGTCATGCCCGAGTGGGCGGCGCGGTGGCCGTTCCCCTAGATGCTGAGTGGATACGACGAAACAGTTGCTTGATATGAGTATCAAGAGCGCCACTGAACTGACAGTAAATCGCGAACGATGGCGAGCTACAGTTCTCAAAACTATTGATAATATATATGTCGGCAATACTCTACCTCCGACTTTACGAGTTCACAACATGTCTGCTAAGACATTGTGACTATGATGATAAACTGCACCATCTCTGGTACGCATGTAACACTTTTTGTTCATACAGACAAAAACTTGAGACGTAAAAACAAAGCGTGACCCTTTTGTCGATCCAAAAATGATGATATCGGTTGCAAATGTGGCTAAAGATCAGTTGATTGTGTAAAAGAGATGATTTTGTTGTGTAAAGATGCCCCTTGAAAGACGACAGCCCCAGGTTACGCAGTTAAGCCACTCACTTTGAACGGGGTCGGATTGTAGGCTAACGAGAACGTGGTGCTTCTTTCAGAGCAATTGCTGAAGCCATGGGGCGTAGCGTTGTTATAGTTGTAGCAGTATGGCGCGCTTGGATCGCATGGATCGTAGAAGGGCGAATGCAGCGAGCTAGACGTTATGGAGCACGTAGAAGAACTACAGACCGGCAATATCGTCATCTATGACTACTGGACCCTCGAGACAGAATACGATCCACTCGAGCTGTTGCTAACGCTTGGTATGCAGCCATAGGGAGGCCCATCCGAATCCGCACGGTGCACCACAGATTGAATGAAATTGGCTTAGGATCATGTCGTCCACATCTAGTGCTTCCACTCAGTGCAAATCATCGTCGCCAACGGTTAGATCGATGCCAAGACCAGCAACAATGACATGTCCGAGGTCTCGAAGAGGGTTTTTTTCAATAAGATAATGCACGTCCTCATATTGCAAGGGTATCGATGAGGCTCTTACAGGAAGCTGAGGTCAGGGTACTCCCCTGGCCTCCACGATCACCCGATTTATCGCCAGTTGAAAAAGTATGGGATTGTATGGGTCGATTCATAGGCGATCTACCCAATCCTCCGACCACGCTGGACAAACTGGAGCAGCTTGGGAGGCTGTATCTCTAGAGTTTAACAACAACCGGATTACGAGCATGCCGCGTAGGCTAGAGGAGTGCATTCGCCTTCATGGAGGGCCCACCCATTATTGATCTGTTGTATTTTTTTATTAACGAATTATGGCAAATGAGTTCGTTTATTATTGTATTTAGTCCTACAGCATTCCATCAATCGCAAACCTGTTTTTCTTAATGTTCGAATTTCATTTGCAAGTAGTATATAATAAACAGTGATGCAGATGCATATGCTGTTGTAAGACCAGTAAGCTAATCATACAACTTCACCAATTTTATCCATATATACCACTTTTTTTAAAATACAGTGAATCTTTATTTTCAGATAAGACATTCTCAGAAATTCGATTAAAAGCATGGATAATAATCATGAATGATGGAAGTGTTGCATGAGGGCATTGCACATTTATAGATGGTCTAGGGGAGGTACGCAGTAATATAGCTGCAATGTATTCTTTGTAAATGCACATAGCAGTAGATGAAATTTGCACATCTAAATTATCTATCTCCTTAGTACCTACAACCTTTAAAAGATGCAGGGATGTGTTGCATCAACGAAATAAGTTAGGCAAGGAACACTAAAACAAAGGCTTCTGTTGGTGTGCCAAAAAACTGCAGAAATATAGGGCGATTTTTCGATACATTGTGCAATATGGGAGTAACGTCAGCAGTTTACCAGGGTTGTCGATTCTGTTAAATATGACTGTAGCACTTTATTAGATGTGTATAGTGCTTTTGTATACTTATTTTATACCTACCTATGTGATCTTTGAATTATTAATAGACAATACAAATTGGAATGTTTTGGTGATATTCATTCATAAATGAATTTAAATCATGTAGCTGCTTTATTCTGGAAGTTACTGTATAACATGAACTGTATTTTTGTGTTGCTTTCACAAAGCACATCAAAACTATTTTTTCAGTACAAACGTTTATCATAAGAATTTTGGGATTATATAGAATAAATGTAAATTATCTCCAAAAGGGCAATAGATAAAAATGCACAGGGTTATTCACGTTATTCGACACGGAGCACTATGGCTTAAGTATTTGATCAACAAGAAAATGGTAATTTCGGATGGATAGGGACTTATAAAGCCTACATTTTAAAAATATTTTCAAGTTATACAGGGTGTGCCAAAAACACGAAATGTATCAAGATTATGTTTTTTTAAATGGAATTGCATATTCAGATTCCTTGGTGAATTCTAGTGTGACTTTTTGTATCATACATGGGACTTAAAGCGAACCGTTTAGGTGTAAATTACAATTTTCGGTATAAGTAGATGTCAGGAAAAAAATTGAATATCGCAGAGGTTATAAAATTTGGAAGGTTGTGACTTTGCCGAATCACTAACCATAAAATGCGTCAGGCTTGGTGAGACTGCCAAATTTAAATTACGTTTATGCTTGGATAAATCGGTCGATTAATCAAGGAAACTTCGATCAGCGATAACCTGATTTTTTCAAGTGGCAATGCCTAATTTTTTGTATACGGTTAAATGTGGAATTTGATAGCGTTCCTAATAATATGAGTTGTGAATATCAATCTCTGGTAGTTTTCATTTAATTTTAAATTTTCAAACAAATCGGCGTTCTTCAATTTTCCTACCTATAAGCAACGTAGTAGGCCATGAAATATAACAAAAACATGTTAATTCAGATGGAAGAAAACAAGTAACTTAGAAAAAAAACAGACGAAGTCGAGTAAAGGGACAAGATGATAAAAATTCCTTACAAAAAATCAACTCTCCCAGAAACAACTGCGATAACATCTCTAAGGTCAAAGAGAAGCTGGAGTATGGCAGTAATAGATATTTTTCATAGTTTACTGGCTACCGCAATTTACTAAAGGTTAAAAATTTCCAAGACAATTAAAAACCCTGAGATGGAACAAAAACAACCAGCGACTGTTGCTCCAGCACGCAATTGTCAATCATCATATTATTAAAGTCGATACCTCTAACTGGAGCCCTTCTATTTTCCAATATCTATTAGCAATACTGCAAAAAAGAAATACTGACAAATCAGATTTAAATTTTCTGCCATTTAAGTTATGTTTTATAATTTGAACAAATTTTAATTCATTCTTCATTTTCTGCGATCTTGCTAATAGATACTGAAGAATTTTCAGAACTTCAGTCAGAGGTACTTTTGACTTGAGTTTTGACAGAATTGCATACATTTTTATATCATTAAATGTCAAATTTTATTATGAAAAGAATATACTGCCTACAACACTGTCTAGCAGTTTTCGTTTCATTTCCAAATTTTCAATGGTTTTGGAAACAGCCAATCTCTAGTACATTGCAGTAGCTAGTAGGCCATGAAAAAGTCCACTTCTGCCATCCTCCTGCTTATCTTTGACCAAAGATATGTTACCGCCGTTGTTTCTGTTTAGACTCTGTTTGTTGTGTGTAATTTTTATAATCTTGTCCCTTTAGTCTAGTTCATGTGTATTTTTCTGCTAAGTTAGTTGTTTTCTTCTACCTGAGCAGGTTTTTGTTTATATTTTATAGTCTGCTATGTTGCTTATAGGTTGGAAAATCTACATTTAACCGTATAAAAGAATTAGGCATTCCCTTTTGAAAAAGTCAAGTTATCTCCGATCGAAGTTTCCTTAATTAATCGACCGATTTCTCCAAGCATAAACGTAATTTAAAATTGACAGTCTTATTAAAGCTGACGTATTTTATGCTTAGTGATAGGGCAAAGTCACAGCCTTCCAAATTTTATAACCTCTGCGATATTCATTTTTTTCCTGATATCTACTTATACCGAAAATGGTGATTTACACCTAAACGGTTCGCTTTAAGTCTCATGTATGATGCATAAAGTCACACTAGAATTCACCAAGGAATCTGAATATGCAATAATATACACCCTGTATAACATGAAAATATTTTTGAAATGTAGCCTTTATGCGTTTCTATTCATCCGAAATTATTATTTTCTTTCATATACTTTAGCCATAATGCGCAGTGTCGAATAACGTGAATAACCCTGTATACAGAAAGAGTCCAAACTAAGGAACGCCTCAATTATTTCGGGAACTGTTTGCACGATTTTCGTGAATTTTGGGATATAGTGGTTTTGCAATACAGCCAATCTTGCAATGATGTTTACAATGTTGTCAGAGCTATTGTCTTTCCGGGAGTATAATAAACTTTGTTCTTTAAAATAGATCACCCTTTATGTTCCTATATTTTTGAAATCCTTGATTTCTCCCTTCCGACACCTAAACGTCACAATTTCGGATTGATAAACAAATTTACATTGCATCCGCCCCAGGTCTCATAAAATTTTGTTTCTATTAATAATTAATTACTGAGATATGCCAACACCGCCTGATATACCCAGAATGCGCTATCCACTATATCGTGATCTACCTGAGAGCATTTGTTATCTGTTGGTGGAGCACTTCACCACGATTTAGTACAAATCTTTCCCTCAAGATACTAACTTAGCCAAATACCAGTCAGATATGAAAAACATTATTTGATTAATTTGACTGTTAGTGTTTATTTTATTGGTACTGCGTCAAAGCATCTACCGTCACATCAAGGTTAGTCTCGTTTTCAAGAATGGACTAGTATCACGAGATCAAGAACAATGATTTAATTATTATAACCGCTTAGTGCATACAAAAGTAAACGTACTGCTGCATTTCGTTACTTTGTACATCATTTTGTTTTTTAGTAATTCCATTCTAAAGTTTAAAGAAAGGAATTCAAATTCAGACAATCAGTGACAACCGCGCGAATCATCAGCAGTGCATTGTTACCAAGAACAGCTCCGACTCGCAAAACATTTACATTTCACATAAACAAGTTATTTGCTATCCCAAGTGTTATAAATATTTTGAAACTCACTTCTTAGCTTTCACATTTCTCATCTCCGTGTTGAAGAACTGCATATTATATGCATATAAAAGTCGTTCACCATAGCCATATCAACTTTAGGCAGGTTATCTGGATCGGCTTTTGAGAATCCACTATCAATTTTACTCATACTTGTTGGTTATGTTATGATAATATAACTTGAAATCTAGTAAAATGGGATAAAAGAATATCCTGTACAAATAAACGCAAACAAATAATAATAACTTTAAGATTGTTGAAAATTACAGCCAAAGCTCAATGGCAATTGGAAATGACAATGACAATGACCGAATGACGATTGACAGGATTGATGGATCAGGAACCTTAACCCAGCTTTCGGAATTTCGGATCACGGGATATTAAAACCACAAAACATATCAGACGGGAACAGAAGACAAGATAGATGAGCCAGCCCGCGTACAGCTCCGGCGCCATCAGAATACGGCAACACAGTACACATATCTGTCTCTTGATTGGCTGTTCGCCTTTAGGGCAGTGACGTCACTGCCCTAGGACAATTTCAATATTTTCCTTATTTTCACGGCTTTCCTGTGCCCAAAAAAATCGGAGAAAGGAATGAGATACTTTTTATGATGTACTCTGTCATATGCAACCAAAAAAAATCATGATACTAGTCCATTGTCGATTGATTATGCTTCCTGTTTGCAGGTTATTTTGACGTTACTCCTGACCTTGGTCATCACACATGCCGTGAAGCCCCCTGGACTGGTACGGCAAGCGAAGGCACCTGACCCCGTAAGTACCCGACCTAAACAGCATGAACTTATCCACCTTTAAGTACCACCACTGTTGCAGAACCCACCGAGGTACGCTTATGGGTACAACATAGCCGACAAGGAGGTGGAGACGGGGAAACAGGAGCAGAGAGAGGGCGAGTACGCGCAGGGAAGGTGAGCATGTAGAATCATAGAACACAGAGTCGCTTTGTTGATTTTAAAGGAAATACTAGAAAACCAACTGATGTACATAAAGGGCTTTCGAATAGAAACTCTTAATTTTCGAACTGCTATAAAGAAGTCAATTGAAATTCCATGTAGTGATAATACAGGGTTGGGATAAAGTACGGAACCAAGCAAATAACTTTGGAACGGAAAGAGTGATATTGCTGAAAATTTGCAGGCAAGTGTAGTGACGTCTAGTGCATCCGAAGACGTTATGCTAGCTATTAATGTGCTTCCGGTTTAACCGGAAGTACCGTCAACTTTTTTAATTTAAATGGGACACCCTGTATATTTTTGCAGATTTTAATTCATCTTTTTTTTCGAATACGTCCATAGTGGGTTTAGCATTAGTTTCTGTAAAAACGGGAAAGATAAAGCTTCTTTATGATTTCAGGTGTTTAAAATGCCGGTCATTCAAAGTCGGTTTTGGCGATCGCGTGAGAACTCACAAAAAAGTGTGTCAACTTGTAATGATGTACGTCCCGACAGGGGTCCTATAACACGTTTGACGGCGACTAAAAAAAAAATACAAAAAAATTACCTCAAACGGGAAGATCGCACTAAACCCACTATGGACGTATTCGGAAACAAAAGATGAATTGAAATCTGCAAAAATATACAGGGTGTCCCATATAAAATAAAAAAGTTGACGGTACTTCCGGTTAAACCGGAAGTACATTAATAGCTAACATAATGTCTTCGGATGCATTAGACGTCACTAGACTTGCCTGCAAATTTTCAGCAATATCACTCTTTCCGTTCTAAAGTTATTTGCTTGGTTCCATACTTTATCCCAACCCTATATATATTTCTCAATTAAACACGAGAAACTTTCTTGGAACACGCCGAAGAGGTAACAGCTTCTGAGGATGCCAGCCACTCGTATTGGTGGAATGTCAGTCAGCGAAGCGCTTCGGCGCAGGTCGTACATCCCAGGAACCAACAGTTCAGAGACGGTTGTGTTAGGTGAAACTTCCTTGAAGCCAGTACGTTTTAGTTGGGTGAAACCAACAGTCGAAAACCTAGCTCTTTCCAGTACTCCAGTACCGGATAGGAGTATAATATGTGCTCCGCTGCTTCGTCTTCCACATCGCAGGAACGACAGTCCGTCGTATGTTCCAGACCTATCTTCCGCAGGTGGTTTCTCAGACAACAATGTCCCACCAGCAGACCATCAAGTATGCGCAGATAATTCCTGCTCCATTCTATTAGCCTTAAGGGACCTGACTCGAGGGGTATCTTATAAACACCTTCGAGTGCAGTAGCCCTGGTGTATCTCGCCAATACAGTAGTACTTTCCTCTCTGCCCAATCTGAGATGGTTTCCTTAGCATTGCTTTTCGCAACGCCCGCAAATGGTTCTAGTCCTGCGAGAACAGATTTGGTTCCTCCTCTTGTGAGTCTGTCGCCCAATACACCCAATGAAGTGCCTTCCACTCCGCTATGACCTGGGACCCACATCAAAGTTACTTTTTTCCTTACTCCTAGTTCATTTTTTCAGGACAGCCTGGCTATCTGAAAGGATTTTCATATGTAGATTTGTTTATCAGGGGTCTTTTGTTCAGCTCCCTAACTCCAACTCTAAAGCCCGATTTTATCAACAGGCGCATTTTAACAAAGGCTTTGACCAATCAGAGCAGCCCATTCAAGAACATGCATCTGTCAAAGTTCTCTGAAAACTATTGATTTCCCTTGAAGTTTACCACAAAAAGGTGAAAAATGACATGCTTTACATACAATCGACCATTATGAACCACCTAGTATATTTTTCAGTCTGATTTTCCATCCTAAATGGGTAAAAAATTGCATTCTCTTGTTTAACAAAGAGTTTAGCAATTGCTAATCCCAACCAATCAGATTCCACAAAAGCGGTACATTTGATCGCCGGATTGTTGGTCTATCAAATGATAATGATGACAAAAAATTAGGGTTTTGAATTTTTTGTGATCAATGGAGACGTCAAATATAAGTTTTACAAGAAAACTGTTTTTGCTCCCGAACCCGTGTTACGTACTTGTAACAGTTGTAACTAAAATACATATTTGTTGCATCATAGGCGATGAATGAAGTTTGCAGTTCGAGATGGAGTCAACGATCAAAATAAATATGTTTTTGAATGGTTGAAATAAATAAAAAAAAAGTAGTTGCAAGGGCTGGGTTTCGAACCAACACTCGCCTGGAACACAGAGATTCGTTGCGACCACTATACTGCTAGGCCATCCACCATCTTGCCGAGAGGATCGCTTCAACGAAACATATTTGATTTGGGATTAGGTACTTTTTTACTGAGATTTGTGATTTAATTTCAACCATCCAAAAATATATCTATTTCCATCGTAGATTCTGTCTCGAACTGCAAACTTCATTCATCGTCTATGTTGCAACAAATATACACTTGTTACAACAATAGTTTTGTTATGAAACTTATATACGATATGATGAAAAGTGTCATCCAGCTTTGACGTTTTGTTTTCAATATTGATAAAATACTATTGGATGATATTTATTAACCTATCCCGCAATCCCAATAGAAAGCTTTTGCTAAAAAGCATCCAATAGAAAAGCTTTGACAAATTCTTTGTTAAATACGCATGTTGATAAAATCGGGCCTATGTCTATCATTTGTGCTTGGAAGATTGTGGTATACATCCCAACGTTTACTGTGACTTCAGCTGTTGGATTGGTACCGGATTCTTCCGCTCCTGTCCCCAGTTCTGACATGAAACTCCTCTTTGCAAGTTGATCTTATAATTGGCGCAGGTCTATTCTGGCAAATCCTTTGTCCTCAACGAATTTACCTAGGAAAATCAAAGCCCATTATTAAAAAAACCAGACTAGGCTGGATAGTATTAGGTCAGTTAGGTTCTACAACCCCTTCGAATTATTTATACTGTAACTTTGTTCAATCACAAGATATTGAAAGCCAATTGGCAAGGTTCTGGGAAATAGAAGATTGCCCATCTACTACATCACTTTCAGTTGAAGAAAAGCAGTGTGAATCGCATTTCGCAAAAACACATAAAAGGGATGTTGATGTGAGATTTATTGTTTCTCTTCCTTTAAAAGAACCCCAAACTAAATTAGGTTACTCAGAGTACACAGCTCTAAAAAGGTTTTATAATTTTGAACGTAAGTTACAACGAAATTCAAAAATACGTGACATGTACGCATGATTCATGCAAGAATATGAAGACTTAGGGCATATGTCACAACTCATTGACAACTTCCATGCAAACAATAGTCAGTACTTCCTACCACTCCCCTTCCACTCGTCCCTTCCCGGGAAAAAGAACATTGTATGATCTTTGCGTTTGCACTTGGGGAATCATAGAGTCCAAGACCATTCCGAGCATATGGTGGTTTATAATTTCACTCATATTGCCAGTGGTCTCCAGTCTTAGTTCCTTTTTGTCCCATCGGCCAGTAGTAGCAGTCTGTAGGCGACAATTCTGGCACCTCTCTCTATATAAATATGTAGAAGGGTTAAGCTTAGTAGGATATTCATGGCTGATGTTGGTGTAGTAGGCAGGCGATGTGTTGCCCAGCCGCCAGCTTGTTTCTGGCCTTCCGTTGCAAACATTTCTGTGCCACAAGACAACAGCACCACAAACTACGATTGGCTTTACCATACCGTCTGAAATATCCGGTAAATTAGTTTAAGGCTAACGTCCCAAGATTTGCCGCATATCCAGTGACCCTAGGGCAAGTTGGGCCTCATCACTTCTGTTATCTAGATGGGGGTTTAAGGTGAGTCTTTTGTCCAATATAAGATCAAGATACTTCTCCTCTGCCAGCTGGATTGACTCAACCACTATTCTAGGTAGGCGAAGCTTGTCTAGTTTCCGTCTTTTACTAAACGGAACAACAAGTTTTGCGGGAGTTTATCGACATTTGTTCCATCCTGCACCAGCTGTTGATTGTGTATAAAGGTTTGGTAGTGTGACTCTCCTAGCTGATATCATTAATTCATATTTTACCACTCTGTAAGGTACCAACGCAGTGGACAGACTCATTTGGAATCAACATTATGTAAATCCGGAAATTCTAAGCAGCGTAAAAATTACAGACTTATATCGTTAATCAATAAATTTGCAAACAATTTGAAAAAACATTCAAAACAATTTAAAAGATTTGAAAAAAACATAAATCCTAAACGACAATCAGTAGCACACAAGACGCCGTACTGGACCTGAGGAAACGAAGAATGAAGTCCTGGATGACTGAGGAAAATGCTTAGCAATCTTTATTGCATTACTAAGGCTTTTGACGTCATTTCTCATGAGATCTTGTCAAATAAGTTGCAATGCAGGCGGAGCCTCGCATTGGACCTTATCGCTATCTGTCACAAATAACTCTCTGAGTAATCGATAACCAGATAAGCGCAAAAAGAGTAGTGGGGACTGGTGTACCACAGGTAACAGTTTTGGGTCCAATATTATTTCTTGTATATATAAGCGATATGATGAATATGAATGAATTTGAAGTCACGCAGATAACACTGTCTGGTAAAAGGAAGCAATTGAGAAGAAATTGCGTATTGCACAGAAAGACTTTAACACGATCTATAGACGGTTAAGTTACAAGAGACTGTCCTTAAATGTGGCAAAAACAAAGTTCATTACTTTGACATTAACTACTGTAAATCAACCTGAAATTCCTGAAATGTCCATAAAACTACAACCCTGTCCATTGTCGCATTCACAAACATTGTACATGCACTTTCATAGAGTAAGTCTATACTACCAAATACCTGGGTTTAATACCGGATCAACATTTTTGATGGAGCCCTATACATAATTTTTACACATTATGATAAATGTTTATCTTAAGTATATTACAGGTGGCACAGAAGACAATTTTGATAATTCAAGCTGCCAAATCAAAACTATTTTCAGCAAAATGAATATATTGAATATAAAGCTGATTTAACTGCATGGGATAGATTTTTTATGATTTTTCTCATGATGGTTACAATCAATCCTGTCACTCCATTGCGGCTTGACGTTGAGTATTGGGATACCCTGTATACAAAACTGTAATAAGAATATATGCAAAGCCAACAGATGCAGATCCATCAGCTAGAATAACTAGGTCTACCACCTGGAATGACCTATGTAGTGAAATTTTGAAGAAAACTTTATCACAAACGACGATATTGTTTTTCGGATTTAAATTCTCCAATCAGATACCTTACAAAATGAGAGGTTCTAACACATAAAAGTTTCCAATTTTGAGTTAAAACATTTTTTGTAGAAAACTAATGCATTTTTGAAGAGAAGATGATTTTCTTCTACTATAACCTTTCCTGCATAGCTGCTATACCACCATCGCATTCTTCCATCTATTCATTTTTTTTTGTTATTCTTTATACATGCTTTTTGAATATTCACTTTGTAAGAAAAACAGGCTTATTGCCTATGCCTACGTAGTAGTGGGAAAATCTCCTACTGTAAATTATTTAAAATAGCCATTTCTCTCATACTCATAGGTACTCATACTTTATTCATGTTTTACATACAATACACACATGTGTTTACACAAGTCAAGGAAAAAACTTGTAAGCACTGCTGAACAAGCAGTGTAGAATTATAGAATCCAAAATGAAATATTACATATTACATACAAACATATAGTTAAAAACAAACACACATAAAAGTATAGAAATACATGCAAATAAAAGTCAAAGATCACAGGTACATTAACCTCAGTCTGCTAGAAATTCAGCTACACTATAAAAAACCTTGCTAGTTAAAATTTGTTCAACTTTTCTTCTAAAGTCTCCATATGTAGCAATCAAGTATTAACAGCAACAAACAATATCTCGAAACGGGTCACAGGTTCACCATTATTTTTCACTAATGTTCTAGGTATTATGTTCAAGACAAAGACACCAATCAAGACATCCAATACTTCGCAGATGACTGGGGCTATCATCCCGTTGTGGAGTATAGCAACGAAGGTCCGTTCAGTAAATCTAAGGCGAAATTCGCACTAGACCACGAAGCCATCCAACAGTTACGAAACAAAGAGGTAAATATCATCGTAATGTTCATAACCATTAGTGCTTTGCTGCTTTCTAAGCTTCTTAAAATTATCCCGAACTAATTGCATAACATTAGGTAAGGAGTAAACACTAGTAGCTGTAGTACTGTCTGATATGTATTTGCGGCACATTACCGCATTGTTTTCACTAATGAAATGCGTTTAAGTACAGCCTGTCGAATTCCGAGAATTATAGAGTCAAGTAAAATGATTCACTAATACTTCCTTCTCCCTCTAGCATGTTCGGAGTTCAGCTACACGAGCTAGGGTTATCTTCCTTTCTTCATGGTTATAACTTTATCTTCCTTCTTTTAAAATTGTTGAAAGTAAAGTTAAAAGTATGATGTATTTACTTTTTATAAATTAGTTATACCTCCGTTATTAAAGTTTAATTATATGTACAGGGTTTAATGTAATACTTAGTATTTCTGTCACGGCGTGATAGTAGAGCTGAAATCCAGCAAAATTAACTTAACATACTAGTTTTTAGTACCGGTTCGGTCGATACCTCCACTACTGTAGAAGATAGCGAAAAAAGTTGTATATACAAAAGATGTAGCCACGGATATGCTCCTTGCTCAGAAAATATTTTGATTTATACAGGATGATCCATAACTACGTGGTGATGCAAACATGCATTTTTTTAAATGAGACATATACAATGTGTTCCACCATCATGTCGACAGACTTTGAGGTATGACAATATAATTAATGTTATCGAGAAAAAATGCGAAAAAAGGGGTCAACCTTTTAATTAATTTTTTATTACATTTTCAATTTCTGTATCACTACTCCATGGGTTCGCGCAATTGTAGCGTCATAGCTTGATTATTTATCGACCGATTCAGACATTTTGGACTCATTTTATAGGAAAATGACTGGGCATATCAACTAAAGCAAAAAAAGATAATACCTGGTGATTTATAAGGCTAAAAAAATCACCAAACTGAAAAAATTCTTTTGTAATGCACTTATTTGGCTTACGTACAAATAATTTGAAAAAAATCCGCATTAGTGCCTATTTATTAAAACATTTTAATGTTTAGCAGGATGTTTCCTGTCTTACCACATGCAATTCGTGTATGTAGCACTAGACAGAGTAGGCCATTTTGTATTATGACTTCTATATCACAGCGCCATGTGTACACGCAGTTGTAACGCCATATTATCTATCAAGCGATTCACGACTTTTTGGACCCATTTTATAGGGGAATGACTGGGTATATCAACTATGGCAAAAATGCAGTATTTGACAATTTCTAGGGATAAAAAAATTCACCAAACTGAAAAAAAATTTTTGTAATGTACTTGTTTTGGTTACTTGCAAATAATTTGAAAAAAAGTCATATTAGTGCCTATTTATAAACACAGTTTAATGTTTATCAGGATGTCTCCTGTCTAACGATATGCAATTTGTTCATGTAGCACTAAAATCATCGACGAAATAGGCTTTTTTATTACGACTAATTTTGGAATAAACGAGAATTTGGTATGCACATTGTCTTTATTGGACTTCGGTACAGATTATTACTTGAATGCAATTTACATAAACAAATTTTGTTATTTTTATTTTTAGTATTATTTATTTAGTATTCAGCCAAATGACTGAAAGGCAGCTAATTGAAATGAGATATGTTGGAATCACTTGGAAATCAAAGAAAACAGACCGGAGCGTAGCTTAGCGTCGAGTAACCCAGAGCGTTAGTTTCAGAAGTCAAGCGTGCCTAAATAAAAATGGCGGACATTTTGGAAATTTCGTTGATTAATTTAAATACTAAATAATCACATTTGTTCATGCAAATTACATTTAAGTAAAAATCTGTACCGAAGTCCTATAAAGACAATGTGCATACCAAATTCTTGTTTACTTCAAAATTGGTCGTAATAAAAAAGCCTATTTCGTCGATGATTTTAGTGCTACATCAACAAATTCCATGTCTTTAGACAGGAAACATCGTGATAAACATTAAAATGTGTTTATAAATAGGCACAAATATGGCTTATTTTCCAAATTATTTGCAAGTAACCAAAACAAGTGCATTGCAAACATTTTTTTTCAGTTTGGTGAATTGTTTTAGCCTTAGAAATTATCAGATATTGTATTTTTTTGACTCATTTGATATATACAGTCATTCCCTATAAAATGAGTCCAAACAGTTGTGAATCGGTCGATAAATAATCAAGCTATGGCGCTACAACTGCGTGAACACATGGCGCTGTGATAAAGAAGTCATAATACAAAATGGCCTATTCTGTCGAAAATGTTCATGCTACATACACTAATTGCATGTGGTTTGACAGGAAACATCCGGCTAAACGTTAAAATGTCTCAATAAATAGGCACTAATACGGCTTTTTTCAAATTATTTGTAAGTAAGCCAACTAAGTGCATTACAAAACATTTTTTTTTCAGTTTGGTGAATTTTTTTAGCCTTAGAAATTATCAGGTATTATCTTTTTCTGCTTTAGTTGATATGCCCAGTCATTCTCCTATAAAATGAGTCCAAAATGTCGTGAATCGGTCGATAAATAATCAAGCTATTGCGCTACAACTGCGCGAACCCATGGAGTCGTGATACAGAAATTGAAAATGTAATAAAAAATTAATTAAAAGGTAGACCCCTTTTTTTTCGCATTTTTTCTCGATAATTTTAATTGTATTTTTATACCTCAAAGTTTGTCGACATGATGGTGGAACACATTGTATTATTCCAGATTCAAATTCTACTAATGATTTCCGTTCTTACAGTATAGGGTATTGTTACATTATACAGGGTATTTCAAAAGTTATGACCATTTCTATATCCAAGTCGCTGTCAAATGAACATACTGTAGGTATATCAGAAAGTGATGAATCAAAATTATTTCTTTTACATGGAAAGACGTTTTTCCCTACTCCTCCTATAAAACACCTTCTTTTTCAATCCAGATTCATCCTCGTGTATCTTCTTCTTTTCCTATAGTATGAGGCGAGATCTTTTTAAGGTTAGAGGTGTTTGTCTGCTGTCAGTGCAGATTATTAAGGAGTAGCAATTTCATTCATTCATCCGAAGCCAATCACAGACGGCGTCGTTTCGCTTTTATTAAAGCTCGTCAGTGTGATTTAGGTCTCAGACGAATACATGAAATTGCCTGTTAGTGCCTAACTGGTAAAAGTCGCACTAGTAGTAGCAACATATAGATACTGGGAAGCAGTACAGTACTACTTTTTGTGGAACAATCATTTAACACTCCCAACATTCGGTTTCTGCTAAAAAGCAACTTAACTCAATTAAAGAGTATCAATTTCATTCATTCATCCAAAGCCAATCACAGACGACGTCGTTTTGCTTTCATTAAAGCTCCTCAGTGTGACCTCGGTCTCAGACGAATAAATGAAATCGCCTGTTAGTGCCTAGCTGGCAAAACTCGTTCTAGTAGTAGCAACATATGGATATTTTGAAGCAGTACTTTGAAAAAGTATTGGTTCGCCATCTATCTACCAAAGCCGGTACCTGAGCGTTTAATCTGAGGAACCGAGTACTGTTTATGTGATCCGTTTCATTTGAGTTTTGCCAGATAGGCACTAACAGGCAATTTCATTTATTCGTCTGAGACCTAAATCACAGCATATATTAAAACAACCAGCACAATAACTCAGGTTGGCGGTAATTACACGCGCATCCCCCCTTTTGGATGATTTTTTGTAGGGATGCTAACGATACTTCGATACTTCTGCACTAGTATCGAGTATTTTTGTCATCGATACTTTTTGAGGCATTCCAACCTGGTATCGATACTTTTGTATCGGCATCGAAAATAATTATATAATTCTTGGGCTGTGTAATCAGTTGCACAAAATGCTCTGTACGAACCAAACGCACCTATTTGGCTGAAAAATATCGAGTTGGTACCGGTATCGATATTTTCATTTTCGCATCTCTATACCCAAACTTCACATCCGTAAAATCATCCCAAGGTCAAATTCTGTGGGAATCATTTTTATATGGGAAATCCTCAGAGATATTGTGCTGGTTGTTTACTATGCTGTGCCTAAATCACACAGATGAGCTTTAATAAAAGCGAAACGATGTCGTCTGTGATTGGCTTCGGATGAATGAATGAAATTGCTACACTTTAATTGAGCTAAGTTGCTCTTTAGCATAAACCGAATATCAGGAGTGTTCAATGAGTGTTCCACAAAAAAGAGTCTGTTTATTGTCGTACCTGCAGGTTTCTATACCTGATGCTTTTAAACGGGTCACATAAACAGTACTCGGATACTCAAATTAAACGCTCACGTACCGGCTTTGGTAGATAGTCCGCGAACCAATACTTCTTCAAAGTACTGCTTCCCAATATCTATATGTTCCTACTATTGGTGCAGATTATTACAGTATTGCCAGATATATCTCTCCTGGTTAGTTCCTTTGCAGCTGTCGATATGCCGCCAGTTCCGTTTGGACGACACTGACATTTCTGCCCATAGCCAACTTTATTATTAAGTTATTGTTGATGTAACAAACTTCATAAAGTTATACATTTTTTAACATTCTCTTGTTTTTGGGTACTGTCATATTATGTTGTTGGACATAAGATGACAGTACCCTTGAGTTGAGCACGAATAGCGTTCAAAAAATATTGAACCGCCCAAACTCTAGTTTGAGTTAGCTGTTAGGTACAACGTGCTTGATTGAAACCAAGTAAAATCTCAGAGGATTCTGATATATAAGGATTTTCAGATTTCACTATAAAAGTAAAATCAACGAGTCTTTTTCTAGGACGAGACCATAAAGAATTAGCGCACCGATTATGGTGTCTTAATGGCACTCTTTCTTTCTGCAAAGAAATGGCAAGTCACGGTTTCAAGGCTTTTGTCTATCTCGTTGTTCATTCGCTGATGAAGAAATTTGCCGATAAACCTTGACATTCGGAGCCGGAATGTTTGCATAGAGGAACCAATTGATTGAAAGTGATTTTTTTTCATATAAACTTAAACAGAACCGATAGCAACAGTTGTGTCAAGCTTTGGGTGTCTATACTTGGGAGTACGTTTTACTTTGTACATCGTGCTTGGTTTTCTATTTAAAAGTCTTAAACGGCAACCGGTTTTTATGAGATTTGGGATATAATATGCCGCGAATCATAGCCTGCAATGCCGCTTTTTTGATGGGAGTAATTATTATTAGCGAACATTAAGCTCAGAATTGCTCCAAACTTCATTTTAGGCGTTCCTTGATCATTTTTCATTGGGAAGGATGAGGCATAGTGAATATCCAATTCTACCTCACAATGATAGTACTGTTACCGCCAAAATTTTCGATTTGTAGATAATACGCTGTTTGGGCGTTTTATGATATCTATATAACGAAAATCCATGTAACCTATTTCCGTCGGTCTGTCGGTCTGTCTGTCAGTCTGTCTTGCCATACTTCTAGCCTCGTAATCTCGGAAACCTCTGTTTGGATTGTGATGAAACTTGGGCAGCGATATGTTGTAGGGTCGTAGTAGGTAATGTTATTACTCTCAAAGTCAGTGCATTGGCGGCGGAGAAACCAATAAAAAACAAAAAATTATCAGAACCCCTCCACACTTCGTTTATAGGCGACTCAGGGGTTCCTTTTCAGTCTTGTTTGAAGGAGGTTAAAATCGGTGTGCTGGGGCGCGTGGGGTTTTGAAAAATCAAACATTTGTTGTATCCATAAGATACCTATGATACAGTGCCCTGAGAAAAAAAGACTTTGGTAACATATTTTGCTTTTTAGACTTTAAGATTGTTGTCTTTGAATTTTATACCTGGAATAATTTGAGTCATTCATATTATAATAATAAAGTGTGTATCTTGGAAACTACTAACTTGAGTATGATAAAATATTGACACCGTAGTGCAATCGTGGTAGAAATGGTAACAGTGGATCGTTTCAGGAGCTCTTGTCAGTTGCGCCGATTTTCTTTTTTAGAGATATTCCTTCTATCTAAAAAAATTAAGCTGTTGGTATTAAAATCAAATCTGCGAACCACCTGTATAGCAAAATGTAATGTTAACGTTTTAAAATGATGCCATTTTAGACTTTTTGCAACATTTTATTGGAAAAGTGTTAAAGAAAAAGGAGTTGCCGTAGTTTAAGCAAATTAGTGACGGGCAAAAAGGTATGAAAAATGTAACAAACTGACAACGTCCTATTTTACAATAAAACTATTTAAGGGGTACACGAAGAATCTGGTATACCAACTCCAGTAGAAATAAGTAGACAATTTTCTTAGAAAATGAAGTCAAGTTTATTTACTTAGTACTTCCCACAAATTACTCTGGTACCAGTTTATTCTTTTCCCATAGCATAAAGCTAAGGCCTGAGACCCCCTTGCAACCAAATCATCGCTCACCTGCCCACACAAAAAAGGAATTTACTTGGCTAGGTATTTCTTTGACAGGTCAATGGACAGCCTATCATAAATACAACAAATTTTCCTTTTTTACAACCCCCCCACCCCCCAATCACCTTCCAGCGTTTTTCATCCTCGCCAGAGTAACAATGAATACGGTGTCGAAATTTTATTGCAATCAATTCAATAGTTTCCACATTACACAATACAGATCGATCCAAAGCAATACTCGAATGTTTACATGTGCAAATTCTAAGTCCCTTGGTTTCTCTAATAGGCAAGGAAATATTCGGATAGACCTAAAAAGTGTATTATGCCGCTAGGTCTTTCTTTCACAGATCAGTGGACTGTTTATTATGACTACAACAATTTTTTTCGGTTTTGCAACCTCTCACCCTCCAACCACCCCAACTTCACCCTTACCCAAGAAAGGTAGAAAATGATCAAGAACCCCCAAAACGCCTAAAAACGAAGTTTGAGCTGCTTTTATATTTTTAGTTCCTTTATTATTGCTGCGCCGCCACTGACACAATTTCTAAAAACATTTTCCATACTATATAAACATTTCATTAAAATAAATCTAATAGTTTCCACATTACATGATCATGATACAGAACGATCAAAGATATTAAGGTCCTAGAAAATGTGCAAAGACGATTCATCAAGTATCTCAGTTGTAAATTAGATGGAGTTTATCCAAGACGAGAATCAGACCATAGATTACTGTTAGCAAGATTTGATGTTCAACCATTAGAACTAAGAAGAGTAAATCATGGCTTAAGGTAGCTCTACGAACTTGTGCATAACCAGGTGGACTCAATATATTTGATGTCCT
The DNA here is from genome assembly GCA_951848785.1 of Callosobruchus maculatus. Classification (NCBI taxonomy): domain Eukaryota; kingdom Metazoa; phylum Arthropoda; class Insecta; order Coleoptera; family Chrysomelidae; genus Callosobruchus; species Callosobruchus maculatus. The sequence continues at coordinate 82,217 of CATOUR010000239.1, forward strand.
GACTTCAGTTTCGGGTACCGCAATCTAATTCTCGTCAACATGCCACCTTCTATCAAGCAACCCCTAAAACCAATGCTTTAATTAAATCTCCGATGTACTCTATTTGCACTAACTTCAATCTGATCTCTGACGTTTGTGACTTTAATAATTCTAGTCTAAACGAAATAATAGAAAAGTCATGTGAGAAGTATTATGCAATTCACAGGATTCATTGAGATTGGTCTGATGCCGTTTTGCGACTTCAAATTTAGCTTATCTAATACGATTTGTTATATATTTTTATATATTCTTTTTGTATCTTAGGTAGTCTTATGATACTGGGTATGTAGTGTCCTCTTATTGGAATTATCTGTTGGGCAATAAATAAACAAATAAAAATAAAAAAAGCAATAGACATATGTAAAGATCAGAAAATTCCAGAACAGTTCCTTGCTTTGGTAATAGGCAACGCAACGTTCGGATGGACCTAAACAAGTGTATTATGATGCTAGGTCTCTCTTTCACAGGCCTATTATGAATACAATAAATTTTCCAGTTTTACAACTCCCCACCCCCCAACCACCCCAATTTCATCCCCACCAAAAAATGTAGAAAATGATCAGGAACGCCTAAAACACCTAAAAACGATGTTTGAGGAATATTTGAAATTTTTTGTTTTTTTAATAATCATTCAGCTGCCCATGCACCGATTTTCAAAATTGTAGGGACGTTACCTACTACGAACCCATAGCATATCGCTTCCCAAATTTCATCACAATCCATGCAGCGGTTACTGAGATTACCAGGCCAGAAAAACGCAAACAAACAGACAGACCGACAGACAGACAGACCGACCGAGAGACTGACAGACAGACGGCGGAAATGAGTGTTCGTTATGTAGACATCATAAAACACTCAAAAAGCGTATTATCTCAAAATCGAAAATTTTCGCGATCACAGTACTCCCCTCATCTAACGGTGTGGGAAGTAAAGCAATCGTTTAAGGCGTTGTAAGTTTTTTGGGGGATCCCTGTAAGTGAGATTAATATTGAAATGTGCTAATGGCATCTAAATCTCTTTTTCAGAAAAATTTGCCTCAGTTGCAAGGTCTTCCTGCCACCGGCAACCTCCAAGATCTTGGGACTTCCAGCTCCAAGGCGAGACAAGAAGATCCACAGGAAAAACCATCCACCACTCCACTGCCTCCTCAGGAGCAAAACGTTACACCGCAGGCTGCTTCAGTGCAAGTCCAATTTGATCCATCGTTACTTCAACAGCCACAGCTACAACAGCAGTTGGTTAACGGTGATCCACAAGTACTATTTGCTGGCAACGTTGTGGCCAGTGAGTCAAGCGTACCACAGGGGAACATTATATTCCTCCAACCAACTGGATTACCAGATGGGCCCAACCTCTTTCAAAACAGCTTTTCAGGACCTTTGCTTCCTCTCCTTGGAGGAGAACAACTGCTATTTGAGGCAGGTGGCCCTGGCGCAAAACTAATCACGCCCCAACAGCTAGATGGTCGGTTTCTTGACTTCAGCACATTCGGTTTGAAGGTTAAGGAGAACCCTGAAAATAAACATGCGAAGTTGATAGAAAGTACAAAGGATCTGGTATCTGGTCAAGATGTGCTGAATCTCAATGCGGCCATCCCAAACGGTTATCATGATACCACTACGGAAACAGTTACACCTCAAGGCACGAGCACCGAGTCTTATTCGACAACTGTAAGCCCTATAACTACCACAGAGTCTAACTTAGAACAGAAACCAATAGTAGTAGCTGAGATTGGTGACAATTCAATTTCGTCTACCGTTGATGTTTCTGAGCCGAGCACTTACTCTACAACCCCAAATTATGTCGAAACTATTTCAACCACTTTTGAAACATCAACATCTCCACCTTCAACTGTAGTGGTAACCCCAAGACCAGTAAGCACACAGTTTCTAGCTCCTATCACTGCGGGTGTCAGACTAGACAACGAAGAGAAGAATGATATCGCAGAGAAGAACAGCGAAGCAGAAGAAAATGTGCTCAAAGAAGATACTCAGGTTGAGATACAGAAAACCATTCCTTATTATCTAGGAAAGTTAGAGTACCCAATGCAGTATGACACGAACTACGACTACTCAGGAAATATCACACAAATGATGGCTACAAATGCAGCAGCAGATCTGGAGTTGAGCAAAACGTTATTGTATTTCCCTATGGTACCTCCAGATGCGGAAGTCAGCAACCATCTTACAAACCAACAGCTTCCGAAGCCTGTTATCAAGGAAAAGTTTACTGAAGTGGATTATCAGCAATACGAAGTGCAACAGACGCAACAAAATAGGGTCGTTGCCAAGCCTCTTCCTGTCCAGCTTCCTTATCAAGCACCTTACCATGTAGCCAGTCCTGTAGCAATTCCTGTTAAAGTAGATAAAGTATCTCAAAAACATGGTCATGTGATCAAAATGATCCAGAAGCCTATAATTATGCAGCAGCCTTATCATGTTCACAAGATTATAGAGAAACCTGTTCATGTGCCAGTTGTGTCAAGTTATAGGCAGTACCCTTTCGACGTGAGAGTGCCATATCAGTACCCTCAATATTATCCAATGCAACAGGTCAAGCAGCAGTATCATACTGAAGTCAAAGTACCTCTTAGTGTTGAAAGAAGAGTACCAGTACGGCACCACATCCAATCGCATGTTTCAATGGACAGAGCTGTCCAGAAGCCAATTCCACATTACGTTCCGTATTACATACAAGTTCCAACAAGCATACCAGCTGTGGTACCTCAAAACTACGTCCAAGAGCCTGTAAAGCAGTCTCCTGAGCCTCAAGCTCAGCACTCCCAGCAACAAAGCTTCTTGCTATACGCACCTGCAGCTAGAAACAATGTTCAAAAGAGCAACAATGGTTATTTGCCTCCAGCACGAAGTTGCGAGCAGGAGTCCTCCTCAAACCTGAGGTACCTGTACTTTGCAAGACCTGAAGAGCTTCCAGGATTGATGCCACCTAAGCCTGAAACTAGGTTTGCGAAGAGTCATAGGACAGCTAGGTCGAATTTTGATGAGAGCAGCATTAGGATGGAGTATGGCTTCATGCCTCCCTTGATTCCTTCTATAGAGATTGACGAGTATGGGAGACCCATTGATAAGGGTGATAAGTAGATGAGTTGCATTTGATCTTTGTAGCTGAAAAGCAGGTGGTTTTAAGGTTGGTTTTCGTGAACCAATGAATTGAGGCAATCAATAGAGATTTTTTTAGGACCAGTTTGTTAACCATTGTTTATGTCTACGAAGCCTATTTTCGGAGTTATTCAGCAATTTTTACCAAATTTAACGTTTGTAGTCCTTTGCAAAAAATGATACAAATGAAACTAAACGCGATAGAAAGAAGCTGTTTTCGGTTTTGAAACAAGCAAGGAACGTACTTGTGTTTCAGTAAGGTCTTTGCTTCAAAAGAACATTAAATTAATAGACTAGCAATTTTCAAATTTGAAAAGCTAAAAACGTTAAAGACTTTTTTTCAAATGTGATGATATGATGTGTTTGACATCGGTGGATGCGAAATTAAATTCTCTTTCACTTTTATCTGAGCACTTTTGGCTGTATCTTTGATGGTTTTGAGATATTTACGGTTTTGTAATTATTGTGTAGGAATTGGAAAAATCGTAGGTGGCGTGGCTCGCAGACGAAACAATTGGCAGGAAACCTTTCACCCAAAGTGTTTCGACCTCTAATACTGAAATGTGTTTTTGCTCCATCTAACTGTATTATTCTCAAAAACTCCAGTGGTGAATTTTCCAACAGGTTTTCCAAATTTTCATTTAGAAAATTTTGGAAAACATTAGTTTATTATGCGGTTTCAATAATACCATCCCAAATGCTTAGACTCCATGCTGGTTGTAAACAAATCTCTCAAAATTTGGATTTACGTGGACGTAAAATATGAGAGAGGGAAACATGTAGTAGTAATACATGAAGATACTGAGTTTGATATTCTCGCAATTGTAGTTGAAGATCCGCATAGCAGTGCTACAGCTGAAATTAGTGGCTATTTGGGCATTGGTCAAACATCTGTGAACATGATCTTAACGGAGTACATATGGCATCCTTATCACGTGCAACTAAATCAAGCAATTGCAAGACAAGACTTTGAAAATTGAATGAATTTCTGTAACTGGGGTCGTGCTCGAGTCCTCCTTTTCAACAGTGTGTTGTTTACGAATGAAGCTACATTTCTTATGAAATTCTTTCATTTCCTTTTTTGTGAAATGTAGCTACAGCGTTATCATTAACGGCCATGTAAACTAGCATAATTTACATTTTTACACCAACGTAAATCCAAATTTTGAGAGGTGTGTTGACAACCAGCATGGAGTCTAAGCCTAAACCTAAAGTATATATTGGACAAAGTGGGAGAGCTTTTAAGAACCGCATCAATGAACACAAGAAATCATTTGTTAACGAACATTGTAATTCAAATTACGCCAATCATTTGATCTCCGAAAACCATCATTTTAACGAAGATTTTCAAATATTACACGTAGAACAAAAAGGACGCAAATTAAATTTTTTAGAAGCATTAGAAATTAACAAGCTCAAATATTCAGGTAACCTACTTAACGACCAAACGTATTTAAATAATTCACCCCTACTAAATCTGTCCCATGGTTTTCGGAGAACAAACGATTAGCCATAATAGTTATACCATTAAGCATGTATATTTTATATAAATAGCCTAGTATTGTAAGTTTAGAGTCATTGTTTGAAAAAGACACTGTGTGTCGAAACGATCGTCGCAAGTTTAAATAAAAGTGGTGATTATTCATCTGGAATACTTTGTGGAGTCTAAGCATTTGAGGTGGTATTATTCGAAACCGCATACTACACTAACGTTTTCCAAAATTTTCTGAACGAAAATTTGGAAAGCCTGTTGGAAAATTTACCACTGGAGTATTTAAGAATAACGTGTTTACAGGTAGATGTAGCGAAAGCACATTTTAAAGGAAACGTTTTTTATTGAAAACATTTTCGTCTAATTTAAACGGTATGGCCGCTAGAGAGCACCGCGCGCTTACTGGACCACCCTGTATAATAAACGGTTTGCACGATTTTGATGAGTTCCGGGATGGAGGGTTTTGCAACTCCTCCAGTCTTGTGATGGTATTTACAATGTTGTCAGATCTACGGTTTTCCGGAAATACGATGAACTTTGTTATTTCAAATGGACAACCCTGTATATTTATACATTTTTCAAATCCTTAAAAAAATACTAATTATTTTTTGTATAAAATTTCTTTGACCTTAACCTCATAATTTCGGATTTTAATCTACATTGCATCTGCCCAAGTTAAAATAACTAAGTTGAATTCAATTCAATTCAATCTATTGGTATTAAAGAATTACAAATATTTCCACCTCGAAGGCAAAGCCTTGTGTGAGGTTTAGGTATTAGTATATGAAGACGATAATTTAGCTAACTTATACTGCATTTTTCCCATCGTGGCTCGTATTCAGAGTTGGACATCAATCCGTCGTTTCTTCTTTCTGGACTGCAAACGAAGCTGCTGTAGCTTTTCACCAGTCTCCGTTACTTATATAATACTACTGAAAATTCAGATACGTTGCAAAATGTACTGCGATGTTTCAAGAATCATATTATATTGAAGTAAAAGGACAACATTTTGAGTATCCGCTGTAACTGCCTTCATGTTTTTTGTAGTTAATGTCTTATTTTAGCTTGGGCAGATGCAATGTAAGTTTAGTTATAACTCCGAAATTATGACGTTTGGGTATAGGAAATATAAAAAGATAATCAGCATTTTTCAGGGATTTGAAAAATGTAAAAATATAAAAGGTGATCCATTTGAAATAACAAAGTTTATTACATTTCCGGCAAAACAGTAGATCCGGAAACATTGTAAATACCATCGGAAGATTGACCGTATTGCAGAGCCCTATTCCAAAAATTCATGAAAATCGTGCAAACCGTTTCTGAGATAATTGCGACGTTCCATACTTTAGACTCACTCTGTATTAGATTTTACATGTACAGGATGGCCTACTGAGAACGGACGCCGGCAATATCTCGGTAACCGTTTTTCATATAACTCCGAGCAAAAAATATTATTATTTTTTGATCTGTCTCGTAAGATGTAACGGTGGGAGAACGTCAAAAAAATTTCCATTTGAATGGCAATAACTTTGGTATAAGTCAACGGAATTAGACAAGCTAGGCCTTGTTCGAAAGAGCTGCACTACTTAATAATCTTTTACATAAAAATTATCCAAGTTAATTTTGACTTAGTAGGCACAGGTGGTATTGGCATCGTAACAATTATTATACGCATCATTACGAAAATTTTAAATGGCATGCTATAAACTTTTTAACATAGATACAGGACGAAATTATTAAAAACCCAGCCCAAGACTCAACTTCTCAGCTTTCTTCAAACTGGAGATACCAATAAAATAAGTATAGACAAGTGTGCTGTGAGTTCAAGAAACAATTGCTGCCCTTTAGGGATATAGCCTCCGTCACAACGTTTTAGTAATAATTCTACAGAAATACTCAAGCAAAACCACGCGAAATCATATTTCGATGCTCTGAAATGACCAGGTGGCGCAATAAGCGCCAGTAAGTGCTGTATCTAATTTCCATGATAATGCAATTTTCAAAAGAAACACACAATGATAAACTTCATTATAGAATTGATTATTATTAAAGTCAATTCGACTTGATCAAAAAATGCCGTATAAACTCAACAAGGAAAGATGGTGAGAAAAAATCAATGTGAATAGATCTCAAAAATGAAGGCTAATTAACAGCAAAATAAAGCAGAACAGGGTGGTATAACAACGAGGATAAAAAAACAAAAAATACATAAACCTAATTCACATGCGCATACTATACCTATTGACATTATTGTTTCAGATGTTCCATAGCATGCATCATGAGTAAAAAGAAAACTGTTTGGCTCCAAGTGCTCTACGCATAGTTTTTAAGGGGCTTGTAAACGGATTATACTTTTACTGCAATAGTTGGCTATATTGCTGGCATAACTACAATACTTTATTGCAACATATGGCCCGGCAATATATATCCCGGCCAAAATTTTCTGGAACAGTATGGCCCAAACATTTGTTCATAGACGGGCTATACAGTCGAGCAACAAAAGCTGATGAAATTAGACATGTTGCAGCAACTTATATTGTTCTAAACAAAACATTTCCATATTGTATGCCTATTTTATTTAAAATCTTGTGGAACCTTTGATGTTATGCGCAAACCTATTTTTTAGTAAAATGGTAAGCCATAATATAAAATAAAATAAAAATTTGTTCGACGTATAATATTTTTGCAAATAAACGGATAAAAAAGAAAACTATGTTGGTTTTTATGAGTACTCGATGAATATTATTATTTTGAAAAAAGTCTGTTTTATCCTTTTTTATTACGAAAATATTACCTACGCCTCAAACAAATCCTTATTTTGAATTTGTGGTTCGTGATCTTTTAGGCCGGCGTCATTTAGCATTGAGGTTTGACGCTTTACCAACACGAGTGGATCGCATCCTCAGAAGCTATTTCACTTGAGTGTGGCTTCCTGTTTCGGCCTAAAAGCACAAGATTGACAAATTCATTGGACGATGGCCGCGAAAGCCTTACACAGTACCTACCAATCCTTATTTTATTTATCTTATGCTTATGACTTCACGAAAAAAGTTGGTTTGTGCATGAAATCTAAGGTACCACAACATTTTGAATAAGATGGCTTAATTTGTGGAGGAAAAACTATTGGGCGCTATTTGAGAAAAAAAGTTGGGGGTGAAGTACAAACATTTTTTTGAAAGCATGGTATGATAGACCCTATAGTACCTACTATCAAAAATACCTCTCAGTTTTCGTTTTTTTTTGTTACGAGAATATCACGTGTCAAGGAAACTTTGAGACAATCGATGTGCCTTTTTTGGCAGTTCTATCTTCATACGTTCCGATTTTCACGTTCCGTAGCTCAGGCTGAAAGTGTATTTCATTGATGAAATCAATAATCCAGTCGTTTGTCCAAGTATTAGCCATTTTCCTACCAAAACGTTCAATTCCAACAATAAACAAAGACAAAAGCAGAGCAATATTGCCGACGCTTTCGCTTGCCAAGAGATCGTCCGGGCATGTGCTAGCAACACCGAATATATGTGGCTATATGGCCAGGCCATGCAAGAAATATTGCTGAGTTTGGCCGTTGTTGCCGAGAATATTGCCGGCTACACTATTGCAGCCGCACTGTTGTGAAAGTGTTGCCCGCTTAGAAGCCCCTTTACATCCTCAGAGCAATTATAGGTCTTACTGTGACAGATTATTACACATTAGAGATTGTTGCAATATTATAAAAAAAACAGCTGTTTCTTATATCTATTGAAGCGAGAACAGAACTTCAATTTCGTAACTAAACTAACATAATCTTTCTCAAATAGAAGCTATATGGAAACAATAATTCCTTCACAGCTAAAACATAACATTATGTTATTTAACTTCATATTCGTATTCCCAAATACTGCCATAATCTTTCTTTTTCTGCTTGACACAGAATTCGCTGGTAAAGAAGGGATCGACAAATACATAGTTAACTCACATTGGTCATATATAGAGTTTTTCTCACAATTCAATGCAAATTATCAATTCTTTGAAGATCAGATGTTTATAAGTTTGATGCTTTTAAAATACATAGATTTTAATGAAAAACACAAAAATCCTTTCTTACTTGCTTGTTATATCGCTTCTATGGTTCTGTACGAAATACTTGAATTAGAGCAACTTTAGATTACCCTCCGATCTTGCGCTATTCACGGATGGCTCCAAGTCACAAATGGGGACAGGAGCGGAGGTTGCCGATACCAATCCAAGAGTTGTAATCTCAGTAAACCTTTTGAGGTATACCACAATATTCCAAGCAGGCGTGACAGCCATAGAGATGGAAGTCTGGAAGTCAGATAGCCAGGCTGCCCTGAAAGCACTGAGCTTCAAACGTGTAGACTCAAGACTCGTATGGAACTGCATACATCTTCCCAGCGAAGTTGGAACAAGGAAAGAAGTATCTTTGGTTTGAGTTCCAGGTCACAGCGAAGTATAAGGCAATGTATAGGCAGACACACTTGCAAGAGGAAGAACCGAATCTGTGTTCATAGGACCAGAACGTTTTGCGGGCATTGCGAAAAGCATCGCTAAGGAAACCATCCAAGACTGTGCAAGAAGGAAAGCACTCCTGCACTGGCGAGATACACCAGCGCTACTATACTCGAAGTTGTCCATAACATACCTCTCTAGTCAGGCCTCCGAGGATCATAGAATGGAATAGGAATGATCCCCGCATTAAGGTTGGTTTGTTGACGGTACACTGTCGTCTGAGGAACCACTTGTCAAAGGAAAAACAACGGACTGTCATTTCTGCTATGTGGAGGACGAAACAGCAGAGAACATATTGTGCTCCTGCCCAGTGTCCAGTACTGGAAAGAGCTAGGCTTCAGACTTTCTGATTCACCCAACTGGAACCTATACTGACTTAAGGCAAGTTCGACCCATCATGACCATAGCCGTTGCCAAGAGGTGCGGCTTGTACGGTGAACTCTAAATAGGTGTGAGCCACAATAGACCCAATAGGGTCGCAAGTGGAAGGAGGTATAATCACCCCGCTCATTTTCAACCTAACCTTAACCTAGCTTGATTTGTTTCAAACAGATGAGCATGACATTAAATTACGAGTAGAGTAGAGAAATCCCAAATGCTGACAGTTAATGAATGTAGCAGTCATTCAAACTTTTTTCAGAAACACAAGAAATACTCTATATCTTCGATTTCACACTATGATATCTATGACTCAATTCTTTTCAAGTAATGTACCAATGAATTTGTGGTTCTTGGGTTTTTAGGCCGGCGTCGTTTAACGTTGAAGCTTGACGTTTCGCCACCACGAGTGGATGGCATCAAAATACAGTATTTTGGGAGTCGCCGAAGTGAACTAGCTTCTGAAGATGCCACCCACTCATGGTGGCGAAACGTCAAGCTTGAACGCTAAACGACGCCGGCCTAAAAACCCAAGAACCATAAATTCATTGGACGATGGCCGCGAAAGCCTTACACAGTACAAGTAACGTATCCTCTAAGCCGTCAGGAGCTGAGTAATTAGTTTAACTATAACATAATTTTATAGCTAAAAAAAATACAAAAAAGCAAGGATTTATGAAAATAAAGGTATATTCAGATGTCCTCCATACTATGCAATACCAAAAATTTGAAATCTGAACGGATATACTATCTGTCCTCTGGTACAAAAACAAACCACCTGCTTTTCGGCAACTGAAATTTGCCATAACATATTTAAGTAAAGGGTAAAGGAACATAAGTTACCGGTTTACCTCAACAACAAAGAACACTCAAAACAGACTTGTGCTTTGGATTTTCTATACGTTTTTTTAGATTTAGTTTATTTATTTCAAATGACTGCTGTTGTTGAAACGTTCAATAAGTTGCAAGAAATATTTAAAAAAGATAGGTTCGTATCTTGCTCAATACAATTGTTATAAAAGAAAGCATATTGCTTTTATGTACTTATTGATTTTAGAGTTATAAGGATGTGTGATCCTATGTAGGTTTTATGTTAAGTTATTTTAATATACATTTTTGTAAGAAATACATGTAGTTTTACTTTGAAGTCACAAGAAGCACCTAAGAAGGTAGGTGGAATAGGTAACGATTTGAAAACAGGCCAAGCCATTTTTAGAATTATAGAGATGTAATTAAAATTTGATCTTATTAAGATAAATCACAGCAACATAATACATACATACATCGATTATCCAGGGAGAATTTCTTTTAACGCTTGAATTAGCCTCAATTATAGTGATGATACATAAAAAAGGTGATACATGTAATGCTGAAAATTACAGACCATTAGCTCTACTGAGCATTTTTTCTGAGACTGTTGAAAAAACTATCTCCATCAAAATCGAGTGCTCTTTGCAGGCCAATAAGATTTTGGCTGATTGTTGCAGTATGGCTTCTCTACAGATTTGTCCACTGAAGCTAATACTACTGATTGTGTACAACATATTTGAGGAACAGACTTTCCAATTGCATTTTGTCCATCAAAAAAATTTTCAGAAGTAAGAAACCAGTAGGGAGAAACCAAGTCATAGAGAAAAAAAAAGATTTGATATAATATAATTATATGGGGATCTATGAAACTCAATCGCAAATTTTGGTACAACAAAGTTGAAAAATAACTTGGAAAAATTAAAAAAAAGGCTGTTGGACATAATGCAGTTGGTTTGTCACTACTGGACTACTAGGTAAAATGTAATTTGAGTTTCATTGTTAAGTAGTTATTATTTTTTTAATGAAATCATTTTGATTATTCTTAACGCATTCAAAAACATCTAATTTCATTCTAGTTCTAAACATCACTAGTTTGCCACAGTTTTCTCACGTATTGCAGCTCCCGAACTGTGTCGTACCATATATGAAAATGAAATCCCAATCAAAATGCATGGACTTAAATCAGTTTGTTTGTCTAAGTATGATTTCCTATCGAATAGCACTGAGACTAGATGCGTTTTGTCCATCTTATTGTTCATAAAGATTAAGTATTTGATCATAGGGTAGGAATATCTCAAATATGGAAGATTTAGACAAAATGCATTTTGAAAGTTTACTCCTCATTAATTATTCGATTGATGTCGGTGACTACACTGTTGCTATATTCTTTGATTGGAGTAGGGCCTTCGATACGGTTACTAGCAACTCAGATAAGCTCCGAGCTATGGACATACGAGGCCCTATAAGCTTCTGGTTAATAGAATGTACAATTGCGCAATGTGAGGTCAGAGAAGCTTGAATAAGCTCGGGTACCGTACAGAGTGTGTTCGGGATCCTCTTATCTTGTTGCTCTTTATAAATGGCTTGACCTTACATTAAGAATTGGTGGTAACCTGTTTGGTCAAACAGCAACCAGAAAAGGAGTTCGTCAGGGATGCGTATTATCTCCGATGTTATTCAACATTTACTCTGAATTTGTGATGAGACAGGTATTGGACAACTGGAATGGCGGTATAACTATTGGCGGAAGCAAAATTTCTAACTAAAGATTTGCTGACGATACAACCCTTATTGCTGCTTCTCAGGAAGAACTAGTAGCTCTATTCAACGTTTTAGAACAACACAGTGTAGCATATGATCTTGGTATTAACTACAACAAGACCAAGGTTACTATCGTAGATAGAGAGCATGACAATCATCGAGAAATAAAGTCAATAGGCCGTTTTGAGGTAGTTCAAAGTTTTGTGTACCTCGGTTCTTTGATCAACAATTCAGGTAGCTGTGAGAATGAGATTCGACGGCGCATTCAACAGGCACGGGTGGCCATGACAAAGCTTACTAAAATATGGCGTGACCATAACATCACTAAAGCTACCAAAATGTCACTCGGTCAGAACACAAGAGTTCTCCATATTTTTGTATGCCTCGGAAACTTGGACTGAAAAGGCAGATCGAGCTCGCTAGATGCTTTTGAAATGTGGACTTGGAGGAGAATGCTGAGAATTCCTTATATCGCCCATCGAACTAATGTCTCTGTACTGGATAAGCTCGGTAATCCAAAGAGACGACTATCCTCCATTGTGTCGATGAGAATGCTTACATTCTTCGGACATATTCACAGAAGCGATAATATAGAGAAACTTATAGTTTAGGGTCACGCCCCGAGTGGGCCGCGCCGTGGCCGTTCTCCTACACGCTGGGTGGATATGACGAAACAGTTGCTAGTATCGAGAGCGCCACTGAACTGACAGTAAATCGTGAACGATGGCGAGCTACAGTTCTCAAAACTATTGATAATATTCATGTTGGCAATACTGTACCTCCGACTCTACGAGTTCACAGCATGTCTGTTAAGACATTGTGACTATGATGATGATGATTACATTTTTTATATGTTTATTATTGCTTATGATACTCACATCATTGTTTCGGCTTCTTCCAAAGATGAACACTTTAAAAATTACTATTACAGTTAAGTCCTGCTCTAACCTCAGCAAAAGCTATTATCTAATGAATAATCTTAAGGGAATACTGGATATAGAATCGCTTTTGAATATTTTATACAAGTGTGCTCTAGTATCTCGTATTGTATTGTTGTTTCGCGGTAGATAGACAGATTCAGGGAGTTTGTGTATTACAAAAAACAATCATGTGTATAATATTTAAACTACCTCACTAAGAATTTTGTCGGGAAACCATAAAGCGTTATAAAATACTAACGGTGTTTACATCCTTAAAGTTTCAACTTATTTTTTTTTGTAACGGAAGTAAGTTAGAGAGGCACAGTGATCATCATAAGAATAATACTAAAAAATAAATATGACCTGGTTATCAATAAATTCGTTCTACGAAGGATTACCTATTCATGTGGGCTTATATTCCTTTAATTTAATAAAGGAAGCTGCATCTTTTAACTATTTCAAAAACAAAGTCAAAGAAAATTTAATCAATGTATGTTTTTACATAATTGACGAATTTGTGAGTTTTCTGCGTTTAGGAAATATCCATTTCCTATAGTATGGTAAACTTGTATTCCTCCATATGATTTATAAATTATACTACTCGAAATCCGAACACTTAAAAAGAGGGATATTATAGGCAAAACGAGAACGTGGTGCTTTTTTCAGAGCAATTGCTGTAAGCATGGAGCGTAGCATGGCTACAGTTGCAGCAGCATGGCGTGCACGGATCGCAGAAGGGCGAATGCAGCGAGCTAGAGGTTCTGGATCAGGTAGAAGAGCTACAGACTGGCAAGATCGTCATCTACGACTACTGGCCCTTCGAGACATAACGCGATCCAGTCGAGCTGTTTCTGACGCTTGGTATGCAGCTATAGGGAGGCCCATTCATATCCGCACAATGTACCACAGATTGAGTGTAATGGGCTTAGGATCATATCGTCCGCATCACTAGTGCTTCCACTCACTGCAAATCATCGTCGCCAACGGTTAGGTTGATGCCAAGAACACCGACAGTGGTATGATGTATGAGAATGAGGTGCTAGAATCAATTGCCTTTGCATATGTCGAGGCGTCGAAGAGGGTTTCTTCCAGTAAGATAATGCACATCCTCATATTGCAAGGGTATCAATGAGGTTCCTACAGGAAGCTTAGGTCAGGGTACCCTCTGGCCTCCATGATCACCCGATTTATCACCAATTGAAAAAGTATGGAATTGGATAGGTCGGTACATAGGCGATTTTCCCAATCCTCCGACCACGCTGGACGACCTGGAACATGCTGTGAGGGCAGCTTGGAGCCTGTAGCTCTAGAGTTTATCAACAGTCAGATTACGAACATGCCGCGTAGGCTAGAGGAGTGCATTCGTCAACATGGTGGGCGCACCTATTATTGATTTGTTGAATATTTTTATAAACTAATAATGGCAAATGAGTTCGTTTGTTCTTGTATTTAGTCCTACCGGATTTCATCAACTGCACCACTTTTTTTTTCTCAGTGTTTCGATTTCACCTGCGAGTAGTATATGTAATGATGACATTTCTGCTCTTGATTCGTTCCGTGTCGTCTTGTGATAATTTTATGATTAAAGATTGTTGTAATAATAGGGTAGGTACTTGCAGAAAAAAAATTATGTCATTTACGTGTTCCTTAGAGCCTAGTAAACATGACCAAATCACTTATTTTTTGGTTTTTTGGAATCGGTTGTGAGAGGTATTCCAAAAATTATTTCAAATGCCGGAAAATGTCGCGCAAACAACCTCTGACGTCAGTGATATCCTATAGTGATGGGATGTGAAGTATTGATATTCGATATCGATAGCTAGTGCTAACCTAACATTTTGACATTGATCATTATAACCACAAAACACAGTCACACACAAAAGTACAAAAGTCAAAAGAATAAAGGTTAGGCTAGATTATTAATTCACTTTGTAGGGATGGGCTTGAATTAGATTTTATCTTTGGATTCATTCACAATGGGATGCACCGAAATAAAATGGTGGCTTCGATTAGTTGCGAATCTCGGTCACAAACAGGATGAACTGTGATACGTATCACATATAAAAATGCATTGCAAAGAAAATGCTAGTGGGCTAATTGCCTGTTTCAAATATGTTTATGTATCAATAAATTGAGTCGCATTGTTAAAGAATTCAGATCATCTCTAGTCGAAATGCGCAGTTGAATCTCACTGACCTGCGCTGAAGCAGTATCGATTGTCGATATCGATAAGATACCTGTGACGCCAGCCCTTGTTTTAAGTCACGTGGAAAAATTTAAATATATCCTTATTTTATTTTGCAAATATCTTTTTTTGGCCGTCAGTAAAATCATGTTTTTTGTTTCCTACTGCTTCTTGATATGGCTTTCTTTACGCTATGAATACTCCCGAAGCGATTTCACGACCTCAGCAAGTACTCTATTATATAAATTTCCTGATCTGTCGCTATAGTGACAGCTGAGTTGTGGTTACTTGTCAGTGGATGCGTTGTCAGTAGTTACTTGTTGGATGACCCTCATATGTTTGTAGCAGAGATAACAGTAGATAACTAAGATGACGTTAATTTACTATCCGAAACTATTATCTCATGGAGCTTCATCATCGGGACAACGATATTTTAGCAAGGTGAAAACTGTATCGTGGTACACTATGGAAAACTAAAACTTGTGCGAAGTACTGAGTCAATCGACTTGACACGATTTTGCCAAGCTGGAAAATCCACTAGATCCAGATTGTGGCGCGGTGTGAAAAAGTAATCCATTGGACGATTCAAAGTGCAATGCCAACCACTTTTCGTGATTTTCCAACTGCTTTACAGAATATCAAAAGAGACCTTGTGTTAACGCGTACGGAGCATCGATTACGATTTGTATTCAAATGTAGTTAGTTATCATTGTCTGATACGTTGAAGAAAATGTGCAGTTTGCTGAATGCTGTTACCATTTTCATTGGGTTCACAGTTGTGGTAGCGCTAGAAGATTTGCGTGAGTTGAACATGATTTATTTAACTTAAGGGTTGTTACTAAATGAACAGTCACATGCACTTTTGATTATAAAAATTATCTGTTTTCTATATAGTACCTAAAACTTATTTGAGAAACCCCAACCTGTCCATAAATTTTACGTCTCGGCTTTTTTAGTCTAATAATACATTATTCTTTTAGTCTAATAATACATTATTCTACTTGCACTGTCTTACTCAACCTCCGCTAAAAATAAACTAAACTTTTATCTGCCGTAGAAAATAAGCTAATCTTACGAGAATAATAACTTAAACTACGCAACTTTTGGCTTAAGTAAAGATGTCTGTGTAATAACCAGAAATGTGCTCAAACTGTGCCAAAATTTTTGGCAAGCAGCAATGAAAACCCTAGGGGATATTGAGCAGGTCATTTCCAAATCATCATAGAGCTCTCTGATACTGTAGTTATAGCAAAGTTTACAGAATACATATAAGTTGAATCACTCCGCAAAAATATCAAAACGGCCTGCCCCTTGCCCCGTCTCCCCGGTACACCGGTAGCAGTGTACCGACGTCAGATACGCGGCGGCGCAAAGTAGAGGTTGAACGTGTTTAACGCGAAATCTATACAGTGACTCAAAAATATCGGATTTTGTTATCTCGGATTTGTTTGCAGGAAATGGATAATCCTTTTAGAAGTTTGAGAGTAATCAATTTCGCGAGAAAAGATACTACCAATAAATTTAAATTTATTAACGGATGGAGAATGACAATCAGATCCATCCTTATTTTGTAGTAAACCTTGAAATATAAGGGATATAAATACAGGGTATGCCACGACGATTAAGACAAGAAATATATCGGAACTGGACAGCAGTAGAGAATTATAATTTTGGGCATGTAAATTAGAGCAGATGTTGTGTCTTTTTTTTTTGTCATTGTACTACCCAACGAGGTACTTGTTTTTGGTCACGTAACATTCGATTCAAAATTATTAATGGGACACCCTGTATATTTGTGCTTGTGTTCCTCCCGATAAAACAATTCCAACAAACTAGCACATTTGGGGTCTAAAGTTCAAGAGCTACAGGTACATAAAGATTGTATCACGCTGAAAGCGTATAGTGAGACAAAATATATTCGGTGGTCTTACCATATCACCCAGGGACATTGTAAATTATATTTTAGAGCTCGAAAATATTTTTATTGATAACTTTAACAATTTAATTTCTGCAGTAGCAATTGGAATAACACTAAAAATCAAAATGTCAAAAATAATTAACTCATATCGATGTAAAGCATTTCCACATGATTATCTTTTAAAATCGCACATACGAGTTCGTATATACTATACCATAAAACGCATAAACTGCGATCTTGAAAATAAGCCAAATAAACAAAACGTTAAGGTAAAAATACTACATCACCTTTGAACCATCAGTTTTTACTTATCTACGGAATAGGTACAATATGTGAAATCATTTGAGATTCATTAGTAATAGTTTTACTAGCCTTTATTTTTGATATCCATTTATGTAACTTAGTGCATTAGCAAAATAAACGTAATATTTGTATTTGTACGTCTAAATCGGCCGTCAATACATAGTTTTTCAATGACCCTCGTATACACGTACAACCGAGGCGTTAGCAAGTCCCCGCTAAAAGACCCTCGTACTTGAGCAAAAACCATCGCAAAAACTAACTGGCGCGTGCGGCCGCAGCATCGCTTTCATGTGAGTTCTTCAAAGTGCCGACGGAGAGTGATCCAACTTATATGTATTCCGTAAACTTTGGTTATAGTCTGAGACCCCCTTGCGACCAAATCACCACCCGCCCGCAGAAAAAAACATCCAACTCTCTTATATAGCTTCTTGCATCTCGCTCCATACGAACTAGCTCTAAAGTATATTATGTCGTTCCTCTACGGGGCAACGAAGAACCCACTACGAATGTAAAAAATGTTTTCACCTTCATAACCCTCTTTTCAAAATATTCCAACTTTATCCCTTCTTAAAAAATGGAAAACGATCAAGAACCACCAAATGGCCTGAAAACAAAGTTTCAACTGTTTTTATATTTTCAGTTTTTTTATTGTTGCTGCGCCACCACTGACGTGATTTCTAAATACCACACGCATTTTCCATCCTCGCCACGGCCTCAAAGAGTTGCTGAAGTCAACTCAATAATTGCTACATCAGTTACAGTTACAAAAGTTACATCACAGTACAGAATGATTTAAACCAATACCCATATGTTTAAACATCAGAAAATTCCATCAGAAAAGTCCTTTGGTTTCTATAATAGGCAAGGCAGTGTCCGATGGACTTAAAAAAATAAATTGTATTATAACGCTAGGTCGGTAGTGTTATTTCACAGGTAACTGGCTAGCAATACGACAAGTTGTTCAATTTTACAATCCTCCAAAAACGTAGAAAATCACCAGGAACCCCTAAAACATCTAAGTTTGGGGGTCATTGGTTTTTTATTTCTCTTGCTAAATACTGCTCAGCCCAAATAGCGTATTATCTCAAAACTAAAATTTTCATGATCACAGTACCTCCCTTACCTACCGGTGTGGAAAGTAAAATGATTTGGTTTTATAATTAATTTGTATACGTCACGAATGTTATTCATGTTTGTGAATTCACTGTTTTTGTTCAGTATAAATAGTAACTTAACAGCTCTTTATCATAATCATGGTAATTTTTTCTTGAGAGGATCACTTTGCAACAGCCTGTTTTCAGCACACGGATTTCCAAGATGCCACAGAACTGACCCTCAATTGGAAAAATGTTTATTGGAAGCCACTGAAACTGTTAGACCCTACATGATTACTGGAGTGCAGAACTTCCTTCCAAGCATCCAAAATTTTAGTATACCTCAAGTCGTATTGCAAGATGGCAATGACGTTTTAAATTATAGAGCCCAGTTTAATAACGTTACATTATACGGATTGGACACCTACAAATTTAAAAAATATAGGTAAGTATTGGCAACATTTCAAGTAACGATATGAATTATAAAGGGTCTATTTTGGCAATCACTATGAAGAGATTATAAAGAGTAACATCTGAAAAGTTGATGTACGCGAGCTGGTAAAAGTGAAGCATTACACATAGAGCGCAACACAATTTTCAGAAAGATGGAAGGTCTTTTTTGGTAGTGAGGTTAGGGTTGAGTTGCCGTAATACTCGTAGTTGTCGGTCAGCCTAAGCCTTATTGTGTACCTCCAGTCAAAGGGATCAAGTAGAGCCCCATCCTAACATCTTTGCGAACTTTGAGATTTATGTATTGTATTATTCCCTCCTGGCCTAAGTTCAGATAGGAGTTCATGCTTTTACTCAGGGCAGTACAATCGAAGATAATCTGCTTAGCTGTTTCCTTTGCCTCATCGCACTTCCTACATAATGGCCTTGTCACTGTTATCCCCAGATATACGAGGGTTGCTCTATATCTCCGTCAATACACCAGCACGCAGACAGCTGTATCACGTTTATTAGAGATCATCAGAGCGCCAAAGGTCGATTGACGGAGATAGAGGACATCAGAGTTGTCCTGTCTACCAGACATGTAAAGCATGTGAGAGTAGGCGATAGAAGAGATCTGTCTTATCCCCAGATCTTGCAGATGTTTACTGAACATCCAATGGCCAGTTATAAATTCAACACCGTGCTAATCCTTTCCTGCTCAATCTGAGAGCGTCTGCGGTATTAGAACACCAGGGTCCCAAAATCATCTTCTTAGACTAAACAGTTTCCATTACCCTGTTTCGGCTTCTAGTGATTATTTGACAACCAGCTAGTAACAGCTGTCCATACCATGTATGATGTATGATATACCACATGCTGGTTCTAGTTGGTTGGTTGCTGTATCCTTCATCTATGCTTATTCTGCGGAACTGCGCCTATTTCTGCCCGGAAAATGATAGCCAGTTTACCTTACCGCTGTATAAGTCTCCTTCTGTACCTGATATATTTTTGAAGCCACCAGATCACTTTTTACCTTGTATAGGATCTCGGTGTTCACGATTCTTGGCATTCTGCCATAGGGTGGCATAGGTATTTCACACTGCATCCGTAGGCTGTCAAGTATCGTGTTGTGTTTAATGGCAGGGTGGTAAAACCAATGGGGTATTTCCGAACAAAATTTTACGACGGAATATTGATGTTACGTCCCTAAAAACCATGTAACTAACATTTTTACTTTTTACTGTGAACGCGAAGTAGCTTAAAAGCACCTGCAAAGTTCAAACATAAAATTTCGTGCCAAAGCTGTGACGTAATAAATCTAAGCGTGACGTAATAAGTCTTTCGTGGAGCTATCCTTAGAATGTGACTGTACCTTGTCATCTGACCTCCTTTTCTCCATCTACAGACATAACCTCCGCTTCGTACTAATACTGACAAATGTTTGTTTACATCATTTCATGATCTATCTTGGTTGAATGCCGAATGACGAGTAAAATTGTGAAAAGTAGCTATGAAACATTCTCAGAGTAAACTGCTAATTACATAACAATGCAAAAAATGGAATAGCTGTGCAATATAACGTGTATAGTCTAAGAGGGAAACTAAATAAACATAAAATAAAGCTTACATCCTTTATAGAAAAACTATGCAAAATATTAACAATGTGACAGCCTTAAATCTACGCCCAATTCAAACTAAAATAGTCACATCCTATCTACATCCGGCATAAAAATCACTTTTGATTGGTTGATTTCTTAGGCGGGAGGTTTGAGAGATTTAAATGAGCTGTTTTCAAAGGGATGATCTTCAAAGTCTATCTTTACTCCACGTGGGCAAAAAAAATGAGCAAACACTGCCATCATTACAAATTAGATACAAGCAATCCATTTCAGCCATTAAACAGGCAATATTAGCAAGTTGGAAAATACCCCATTGCCATGGCACTACATTCTGTATGCCGCCAATTTTACTTCTCCTTCTATGTAAATGTCAAGAGGTGAGATATTCAGCAGTACTTCCAGTGTTATTGTTGGTGTATCCTTCATGTCGCCCGCTGTGCTCACACATGCAGCCTGCTGTACTTTTATGAGCGCTTTAGATGTTGTGCTTTGATGACACTTTGGCCACCATACAATAGCACTGTATACCATCATGGGTCTGATTACCTTGGTGTACAGCCAGCTTACCATCAAGGCAGTTAAACCCCAGGTAGAACCTTATAAGCTTGCTCTTTTATTGGAGCACATTTTAGAATCCCTTATAAATATACAAGTTGGCAGAGACAGAGAATAATAAGCAAAAAATAGAGTTTCAGTATATTTGTGTAGTAGCAACATATACAGGGTGAGTTTTTAGTACCGGCTCGGTCGATAACTCCACTACTATAGAAGATAGCGAAAAAAGTTGTATATAAAAGTTGTAGCCACGGATATGCTCCTTGCTCAGAAAATATTTAAATTTATACAGGGTGATCCATAACTACGTAGTGATGCAAACATGCATTTTTTTAAATGAGACACCCTATATATTATTCCATATTCAGATTCTACTAATGATTTCCGTTCTTCCAATATAGGGCACTGTTACATTATACAGGGTGTTTCAAAAGTTATGACCATTTTTATATCCAAATCGCGGACAAATTAACGTACTTTATATCAAAAAGTAATGAATCAAAAATTATTTTTTTTACATGAGAGATTAAAAACATTCTCTAGTTTTAAAATCGGCTATTAAAGAAGCGCGAGACGCATATTCGTATACAGGGTGATGTAGAATGCAAAATCCAAATTTTCTCTTTTTTTTCAAATGTAACCCCCAATATTTTATTATCCCAAAGAATTGCTTTTAACATGCTCTTTCATCTTTGTATAGCACTTGTTGTACTTACGACCATCAGTTTCCAAGATATTTCAATTTTTCGGTAAATTTAAAATATAGCCTCTATTTGTGCACTGAAATTTATTCATTTACACAGTACGTTCATTTGACCGTGATTTGGATACAAAATTGATCATAACTTTTGAAACACCCTGTATAATGTAACAATACCCTATATTGGAGGAACGGAAATAATTAGTAGAATTTGAATATGGAATAAAATATAGGGTGTCTCATTTAAAAAAATTCATGTTTGCATTACCACGTAGTTATGGATCACCCTGTATAAATTAAAATATTTTCTGAGCAAGGAGCATATCCGTGGCTACAATTTTTATATACAATTTTTTTCGCTATCTTGTACAGTAGTGGAGTTATCGACCGAGCCGGTACTAAAAACTCACCCTGTAGATATTGGGAAGCAGTACTTTAAAACAGCATTGGTTCGTCACCTATCCACCAAAGCCGGTACCTGAGCGTTCAATCTGAGGAACCGAGCTCTGTTTATGCGACCCGTTCAAAAGCATCAGGTCTGCGGATACGACAACAAACAGTCTTTTTTTGTGGAACACTTACTTAACACTCCCGACATTCGGTTTATGCTAAAAAGCAAAGGTACCGGCTTTGGTGGATAGATGGCGAACCAATAATTTTTTAAAGTACTGCTTCCCAATATCTATATGTTGCTACTACTAGTATGAGTTCTGCCAGCTAGGCACTAACAGGCAATTTCACTTATTCGTCTGAGACCTAAATCACACTGACGAGCTTTAATAAAAGCGAAACGACGTCGTCTCTGATTGGCTTCGGATGAACGAATGAAATTGCTACTCTTTAATTAAGTATATTTGTGTTTTAACTTTTTTTTACAAGATTGCTCTTTTGTAGCTTTGACTATAAAAATTTGACGTTCTTCATCGATGTTGACATACCACACATCTACATAGAAGGAACCTACCTCGTTGAAGGAAAGCTATTCTTCGCACCTATAAAAGGAAGTGGTAACTTCCACATTAAGCTTAGTAAGTATATTTGATGGAAATGATAAAAAATTACATGTTTATACTCAACGATAGACTGTAATTCCAAGAATGAATTTGTGACCCAAATTTAAGTAGAAAAGTTCATATAAACAATATAAATATATGTCCTACAGAGTCTGGATTTTTAGATTCAGGGTGTCAAACTTTGGGAAAAGTTGATTTCTCATTAATTTCTTAATTATCATTGAACCGATTTTTTTGTAATTTGGCAGTGATGTTCCCTGCAATAAGACGCTAAGTCAATACTGCCTAGAAAGCAATTATGACTTCCAAAAGAGTTTCGGGGGGCAGTCCGACAATCAATATTGTGACGACGGCCTCTTTTTCTTCACCCAGGGAATCAAACTCGATGCACCTTTTACCGTTTTACTTCTCAACTCAATACAATATCTCTTAACCTTATCTCAACTAGAACTCAACTTCATCGAACCATCTAGAGTATTCGATGACATTCGAGAATGCCAATCTGTCATTCTAGAAAACTCTAGACGATTCGATGACGTTTACACTTCAAAGATCTAACCTAACACTTTGACTTTACATCATGCATGACAACTAATACCCAATACACGAATACCATAATATACAGTATGTTACAGTATTAACAAAAAATGTGCGCCAGTGACCCTAAAAATTAAAAGCTGGTTTTCAAACTAAATAGATAAAAACATAATTCTTTTGTGTCTTGATGTCTCTTCGGATAGCTCTTTGTTTTCGACGATCAGCATAAAAACCACTTAATAATCGAAAAAAAAATGTTGAAACAAAACAAGTTATTGTTCTTCTTATTGAAGGGCCGTTATTCCAAATGCGTATTTCTGATTGATCGCTCACGTAACATCCTGTATACTATAACCTCTCAGCTACTAACAAACAATGAATGGTCACTTAACCTTGGTGGGCAAGCTATCAGTTGACCATAAGTCATTTCACGAGCATTTGAAGTAGGCCTATAAGAAATTGACAAGTTACGTAGTTGTGGGTACCTGGAACTAAAAAGTTGCCTTCTCATTAGACCTCTTAATTTTCACAAAATATAAATTAAGCCAATTTAAATTAAGGTCAAAAATATGGTAGTCACTTTATTTGAGTTCAATAAAATCCATCTGAGAGAATTGGAAAATTAAAAGTAGGATGAAAGAGAAAAATTATAGGTCAACTAAGTATACATTGTATACCTGAAAACATTAATTAAACATTACCTACCTCTATCGTTGTAAGTGGGACGCTATTTTAAAGTACCGGTAATTACAGTGATTCATTTCTATTGATGTAATTACTTCAAATGTTGTTAGTTTCCTACATGCACTGATAATAGTGTCATTAAATACGTCATCATGTATCAGAACAGTCGATTTTGAAGCTACCTGCGACTGATTTCAAAATACTATATTCGCTCATTAAAAAAATGTATTCAGGCATGCAGAATAAGGCTACGTTTCCACCAGATATGTGCGAGGCAAACAGGGGGCAAACATTAAGGACAACATAAAGAATACAATTTAAATGCCTTTAAATCTAGAAGTAATTTATTAAACCGTCACTTGACAGTACATTCTACTACAGTTTCTTATAATAAAACTCCTAAAAAATAAAGGCTCTGAATAAAGTCTCATTTCTGAGTCTTTAAAAACGTTATGGGTAATTGTCGTTACCTCATCTGTAGTAATAAATGTTAATTCTTACCTTAAGAGATTTCTAGGGAACACAAAAAATACTTATATTTTTATTAGAGTAGCTTTTTGAAGAGCAGCATTTTGCAGCACAAACATGTCCAGCTTTTAATTTTCCTGTTTCCATATCCATATTTTGTATACTTATCCCTTCACAAAAAACGACTAAAGCGCAAATGATAAGCAATGCTAAACATGACGAGAAACTATTCAAAAGTCCGTACAGAAAAACGCAAAGCAGCTCTTTTATTTGTGGCTCCACCACTGTCACTACCTCTCATTAAACGTGAAACCTAGATAGC
Organism: Callosobruchus maculatus; assembly: GCA_951848785.1. Classification (NCBI taxonomy): domain Eukaryota; kingdom Metazoa; phylum Arthropoda; class Insecta; order Coleoptera; family Chrysomelidae; genus Callosobruchus; species Callosobruchus maculatus. Next base: position 107,075 of record CATOUR010000239.1, read on the forward strand.
CATGACCCTGCCGTACCGCCGCCTTTGAAGTCAGAACAAATCTAACCCAAAATGGCGATACGCAAAAGGATCGGCGCAAAGCGTCCTCAGACTTTGAGTTATTTTTACTGTGGGCATTAGCTCCGGTCATCATTGGTTCTTCTTTCCTTTCTTTATGCATAACGGGGCTCCAGCAGCTGGTAATAAGTTTTTTCAATATTCATTCTACAATTTGACCGACTGAAACTTTAAATTTTGACGTGAAATTTCATTAAAGTAAGACTTGCATACAGTAATATATCTCTAACCATGTTTTACGCTCAAATAATAACTGATCAGTAAATTTCTCGAATTTGTGGTTCCATAACCAAATTACCCTTAGCTTCTTTCTACATTGCCTTTTCTTGTCCACCAGGTAACTCGTCATGTTTGATGCTGCAGAACGTTATTGTGATAAAGAAGAATGGAGTTGATTTTCTCAAACCAGTTAAGACTATTCTCAAGTTCAAAGTTGGAAACGTTGTAGATTATGGATTTGACGGATTGTTTGGGAATAGTGATGAAATAAGTACGTAGAGAAGAAATTATTATAACATCGCCTCAATTTACATAGGTAGAAATATGAACATATGAAGAAATCTCACTTAAACGTCGTAATTTTAGATAACAATTTTAGTAAAGAATCTCGCACAGCAACATTAAAAGTAAGTGCAACCTTTTAAAAAAAACTCCATACGAGAAAATTATTATTCAAAGGGAGATAGATATAGAGCTATAGGCTCAAAAATTTTCCTGAACTAAATGAAAAATAAGTCTTAGTATGGACAGAAACCAATAATGAACGAACAACTTATATTAAGAACTATTCTCCACTTCTAATGCTATAAAACCGTGTTTTTTAGTTTTTTTACTACTACTAATAACTATATTCATTTATATTTTGCTTACCACACCATAGCTGAGGAATATTGTAATCGCAAAAATTTTCGATTTTGAGATAACACGTTTTTTGGACGTCTTATGGTGTGTACTGTACACTGTACAGCTCCACTGTCACTAATTCCATCGGTCTGTCTGTCCGTCGGTCTATCCTGATAGTCTGAGCAACCACTTCACGAGTATTGATGAAATTTGGGGTATAATACTTTAGGAGGTAGGTAACGCTGGTGTATTTTTAGAAGTTAATGCAGTGGGCGTTGGAGCAATTAAAAAAAATCTCAGGGCTGTTCAAAATTTGATTTTTAGATGTTTCACTCTGATAATTTTCTATTTTTTCTTATATCATCGCTGTCTTTCAAGACATGTAATATATGATAGCTTTTTTTTAGTACATATTCTCCGTGATTCTGTCTAACTACTACTACTACTACTACTATAACTAAGTAGCAAACAACAAAACACTATAGTTTAGCAGTTTTGTACCCGGAAAACAAAGAAGTCCTTATAGGTCATTATATTCATGTCACACATATAATAAATGGAGTTTAGTTGACTGCATAGATATAGCCTGAGATCCCCTTGCAACAAAATCATCGCCCGCCCGTCCTCAAATAAACATAAGCACAAAAACTCTCGCAAATAGTTCCCTGCGTCTCTCCCTCTCTGTAAAAACTAGGATGACAATTTTCATTCTACAAGCGTCAACTGGATGAAACGAAACAGTCCGAAACCCCCAAGTTGCCTAAAACGAAACATCAGCTATTTCTTTGTCTTTAATTTTTCATTATTGCTGCGGCACCGGTGACACAATTTCTAAAAACCATACGCATTCTTCATCCTTGCCAGGGTAATGACAATATGTCGAAATTTCATTAAAATCAATTTTAGGTTACACATTACAGGACGACCTAGAGCAGTAATACTCATACAGGGTGTCCCACGACGACTAAGACAAGCAATATATCGGAACTGGGCAGTAGTAGCGAATTATAATTTTGGGGATTTAAATTAGAGCAAATGTTGTATCTTTTCTTATTACTCTGTCATCCAATGAGGTATTTGTTTTTGATCACGTGACGTCCGATTCAAAAATTTTAATGGGACACCCTGTATATTTGTGACTTTTTGTGTTCCTCCCGATAAAACAATTCCAACAAACTAGCACACTTGGGGGTCTAAAGTGATTAATTCAGGAGTTACAGGTACTTAAAGGATGGTACCACTACCATTGATTATAACATGTACACCTACAGTTAAATTACTTTGGTAGTGTTTCATAATTGTAGTGGTACAGTCCTTTAAGTACCTGTAGCTCTTGAATTAATCACTTTAGACCCCAAGTGTGCTAGTTTGTTGAAATTGTTTTATCGGGAGAAACACAAAAAGTCACAAATATGCAGGGTGTCCCATTAAAATTTTTGAATCGGACGTCACGTGATCAGAAACAAATACCCCATTAGAGGACACAATAATAAGAAAAGATACTACATTTGCTCTAATGTACACCCCCAATATTATAATTCGCTACTATTGCCCAGTTCCGGTATATTGCTTGTCTTAATCGTCGTGGGACACCCTGTATATATACATCAGAAGATAAGTCCCTTGGTTTCTGTAATAGGCAAGGTATTGTTCCAATTATTGACCTAAAAAAGTGTACTTTGCCGCTAGATCGTTCTTTCGTAGGTCAATGGAGAACCTCCTACGAATACAAAAACTTTTTTTAGTTTTACAACTGAAACGCCTGAAAACGAAGTTTGATCTATTTTTATATTTTTAGTTTTTGATCATTGTTGTGCTGTGCTGCCACAGATACAATTTCTAAAAATCATCCTATTTTCCATCCTCGCCAAGGTAATAATAAAGTGTCGATGTTTCATCAAAATCAATTCGGTCATTTCCAGGTTACACAGATCTGAATGATCTAAAGCAATACTCGTATATACATCAGAATAGTCCCTTGGTATCCGCAGTTAGTAAGGCAATGTTCAGAAGAAATTACAAAAATGTATTATGCCGCTTAAACGAAGTTTGAGGAATATTTAAATTTTTTTATTTTTTGCTAACCACTCCGTCAACCCTACACCGATTTTCAAAGTTATAGCAGCGTTACCCACTAGGACCCCCTCAGAATATGGGTACCGAAATTTCATCACGTTCCATGTATCTGTTACTGGATTATGAGGGTAGAAAAACGCGAACACGCAGACAGACCGACGGAAATGAGTGATATTAGTTATGTAGACACCATAAATCGCCCAAACAGCGTGATATCTCAAAACCAAAAATTTTCGCGATCACAATATTTGCCTCACCTATCGGTGTGAAAGTGGGGTGTGCATCGGAAGTAAAGATTGACCATAATAACTATGCTAATTACATAGAGTGATTCAATTAAACACTTTCAGATAAGATAGCGAAACATGTAATCGATGACAACCTGGGCATTATTGTGGAAGAGCTGCTACCGACAATTGAGAAGGTGCTTGTACCCTTTTTCGATAATTTTATATTTAAATCTGTAACACGAATACCGTACGACAAATTGTACCCAAAATAGAATAAAGTTATACCTATATTATGTATAATTTGTTTTCATCTAAACATGTAATATTATTATGTAAAAAAATATTTTCTATATGATATTAAACTAATTATAGTGATAACTTTTGCAGGTAGGTAGTTATTAGTAGTGCCATTAACAGGTTTTTTTTGTTGTTTTGGTATTCCAGCAAAATTATGCCCACTAGTCCTGAGTGGAATGGACCTTTAGTAATTATTAGAATATATGAACTTGACTGAAAAACATTTTTTAGAGCTGTAAGGTCGGCTATACAGGGTTATTCACGTTATTCGGCACGGAGCATTATGGCTAAAGTAGGTATTTGATAAAAAAGAAAATAATAATTTCGGATGGATAAAGACCCATAAAGGCTACATTTAATATTTTCATGTTATACAGGGTGTCCCAAAAACACGAAATGTATCAAAGCTATGCTTTTTTAAATGGAACGTCCCGTATATTATTGCATATTCAGATTCCTTGGTGAATTCTAGTGTGACCTTATGTATCATACATGGGACTTAAAGCGAACCGTTTAGGTGTAAATCACCATTTTCGGATAAGTAAATATCAGGAAAAAATTGAATATCGCAGAGATTATAAAATCTGGAAGGCTGCGACTTTGCCGTATTACTAAGCATAAAATGCGTCACCTTTGGTGAGACCGTCAAATTTAAATTACGTTTATGCTTGGAGAAATCGGGCGATTATTTAAGGAAATTTCGATCAGCGATAACCTGATTTTTTCAAATGGGAATGCCTAATTTTTTTTATACGGTTAAACGTAGAATTTGATAGCCTTTCTAATGATATCAGGTTGTGAATATCAATCTCTGGTAGTTTTCATTTAATTTTAAATGTTCAAACAAATCGGCGATTTTCAATTTTCCTACCTATAGGCAACGTAGCAGGCCATGAAATATAAACAAAAGCCTGTTCGGGTAGAAGAAAACAACTAACTTAGCTGAAAAATACACACTAAGTAGACTTAAAAGACAAGGTTATAAAACTTTCTTACAACAAATCAACTCTCCCAGAAACAACTGCGATAACTTCTCTAAGGTCAAAGAGAAGCTGGAGTATGGCAGTAATAGATATCTTTTACAGTCTACTGGCTACCGTAATTTACTAGAGGTTGAAAATTTCCAAGACAATTAAAAACCTTGATATGAAACAAAAACAACCAGCGACTGTTGCTCCAGCACGCAACTATCAATCATATGTAATGGTGTAAAAAAGTACTAATTTGCGTCGAAGTCGATACCTCTGACTGAAGCTCTTCTATTTTTCAATATCTATTAGCAATATTGCAAAAAAGGAATACTGACAAATCAGATTTAAATTTTCTGCCATTTAAGTTATGTTTTATAATTTGAACAAATTTTAGTCCATTCTTCATTTTCTGCGATCTTGCTAACAGGAACTGAAGAATTTTCAGAAAGAGGTACTTTTGGCTTGAGTTTTGACAGAATTGCATACTTTTTTATATCATTAAATGTGAAATTTTGTTATAAAAATAATAAACTGCTTACATTCTCTAGTAGTTTTTATTTTATTTCAAAACTTTTTAATGATTTTGGAAATTGCCAATTTCTAGTACGTTGCAGTAGCTAGTAGGCCGTGAAAAAATCCATTTCTGCCATACTCCAGCCTCTCTTTGACCAAAGATATGTTACCGCCGTTGTTTCTGGTTAGACTTTGTTTGTTGTGAAGAATTTTTACAATCTTGTCCCTTTGGTCTAGTTCGTGTGTATTTTTCAGCTAAGTTAGTTGTTTTCTTCTACCTGAACAGGTTTTTGATTATACTTCATGGACTGCTACGTTGCTTATAGGTAGGAAAATTGAAAAACGCCGATTTGTTTGAAAATTTAAAATTCAATGAAAACTACCAGAGATTGATATTCACAACCTTATATCGTTAGAAATGTTATCAAATTCTACGTTTAACCATGTAAAAAAAATTAGGCATTCCCCTCTGAAAAAATAAAGTTATCGCTGATCGAAGTTTCCTTAATTAATCGACCGATTTCTCCAAGCATAAACGTAATTTAAATTAGACAGTTTCACCAAAGCTGACGCATTTTATGATTAGTAATACGGCGAAGTCACAGCATTCCAGATTTTATAATCTCTGCGACGGTTCGCTTTAAGTCACATGTGTGATATATAAAGTCACAATAGAATTCAGCAAGGAATCTGTATATGCAATAATATACGGGGTGTTCCATTTAAAAAACATAACTTTGATACATTTCGTGCTTTTGGGACACCCTATATAACATGAAAATGTTTTTAAAATGTAGCCTTTCTGGGTCTCTATCCATTCAAAGTTATTGTTTTCTTTTTTATCAAATACTTTAGCCATAATGCTCCGTGTCGGATAACGTGAATAACCCTGTATATAGGAAAACGGATTATTAGTTTTGAACCTACTTGTTAAGCCTTAATGGTAGTAGCTGTAGGGCGGCCGCGCCTGGCAAGTAGGCCTCAGTAGGCCCTTTTTGCCATCCCCAAATATAACCCCTCAGCCACCTCTAGCTGCCAAACCTTCCCAACCTTTCAACAAAGGCCAATATGTCGGCCTAGCCTAGTGAGAGTAATTCCTGGAGTCTATCAGATCCAAAGATCTCATACCACAGCCCGCCCAGCAAGGAACTGGTTGGCTGTTTCATCAGCCTCTCCATAGCCCATATACAGGTTGTCCATTTAGTGCGTAATGGAGAAGTCTCATGATACTCATAATAAAATAAGCAGTTATGTATCCGTAAAATATAGACGAAAAGTAATTAGTCAGTGAAAAAATTTTTGAAATCCGTCAATAAATGGCAGAGAAATCAATAATTAAGGTTTGCATATTTTGCGCGAAATAGTTGCCGCCTTCAATTTGGCTGTGACGTCACGAATCCGCAATCCGCATAGCCAGCCGTCTGTGCCGCGCGCTGCCGTAGATCTGTGTATCGTGGTATCGTGGAAGCTGTAGAGTGTATATACATTATTTGATTTTTAAATAAGTGTTTTTTAGTTTTTTACCATAACGGAAGAAGGACTTGTAAAAGGACAAAGTCATATTAAAATATCTCTTATTGATCTAGAAACGCTTTAAGATAATAGTTTCGTGAGAAAATACACGCCTTCCGGTAAACGCAAATAAAAACTAGCATTTGTTGATATTTTTGTTATTGTTCTTTGCAATACTGAGGGATGACTGTTGTGTTTAAAGTATAACTAACTGAACTGTAGCAACTCTTAGAAGACACTGATTCTTTTGAAGGAGAACTCTCGGGTGATTGGGGGATGGTCATCAGACACTTATATTCTGTATCGTTCGTTTTTTTTCCTTCTCATGATTGTTTGCACTTTTTGATCTTTTTGTTTAACTTTGCTGTCAACTTGCACTTTGTTTAAATATTGTTGTCGGGATTATATCTGATACATTCATTGTGCAATCCTTAGATAGTGGATTTTCTAGTACATCCGGCTCTTTGTATATTGAATGACACTGAATTACTTCGAAAGGTCTCCAACTTGAGGTCGATGAAGCATCGTTCTGCAATAAATTTTCTAAACATTCTGCGCGTCGCCTTTTTTCATATGCTCAGAGTTTTCTTCTAGGATGAACAAATTTTTGACAGTCAAACTTATGAGGGCAGCCTTCAGTTTTCGGCTTTAATGTACCACCAACTAGTTTATATTTGATTAGATTTTCAGTATCATTTTCAAGCTGTATCAACAAAAACATAAGTTACGAATCCGAAAATATAGAAATATATAACACAGTAAAGTAATTCAGCATACGTAATGTCAAAATTTTATGTATCAGATATCCTATTAATGTATTTATTCAAGAAACGAAGACATGTGGAAGGCTGCAGAAGGGTCGTTTCAGTCCCGGCGAAAGACTGAATAGAAGCCATGATGATCGTTCAACAGAAAGGATAAATGCAATAGGTTAGCTAAATTATCGTATGTGTATATGCCTATACCTCATACAAGCATTGCTTTCGAGGTGGCAATATGTGTAACTCATTAATAGGTACAAATAAATTTGAAAAAAAATGAACTAACTAATTTACGATTGGGTAAAGTAATCTTTAACAACCAGTGAAGCTATCCATATATAGTTGATAATAATTAATACTGTAACATCCTGTATATTACATTGCTTATTTGGATTTGTTAATGTTTCTTTCACAATGATTAGGTTAGATTTTTTTTATGTGTAAACGTCATCGAATCATCTGGAATTTTCTAGACTGACAGATCGGCATTCTCGAATGTCATCTGGGTGTCTGGAATCTTCTAGATGGTTCGATGAAGTATATAAGGCACCACGAGTAGCGTGGCAGGAGTCAGTTGAGTTGAGATCTAGTTGAGATAAGGTTAAGAGATATTGTATTAAGTTCTGAAGTAAAACGGTGAAAGTTACGTCGAGTTTGATTCCCTGGGTGAAGAAAAAGAGGCCGTCGTGACAATTGGTGTCGGAAGTGTGGGATTATCCATCGAATCAAACCCGGAAAAGGAGTTAAGAAGTGAGTACAGCGTCAGTCAATGCCTGTAACCAGAGCTATGGCGTCCGACATGAGTGCATTGATGACTATGCTAGAAGAAATGGGAGACAAGTTTGAAAAAAGTGCAGCTGAAATGAGAACCAGCTTAGATAACCAGGCAGCCGTTACGCAAGCAACCGTCGTGAACCTAGAAGAGAAGCTAAAGCAACACCAGGACGAGGCTGTCGTGAACCTAGAAGAGAAGCTAAAGAAACATCAAGACGAAGCAGTCGCAGATTGGAAGAGTGGACAGGAACTTGTGATGGCTAGGCTGGAGGAACAGAAGCAAGTGGTAAGCCAGGCATTAGAGGACCAAGACCAACGTATTATTGCAATAGAGACGGAGCTGCAGCAAGTGAAAGACCAAGTCAAGGAAATCGTGAGAGACGAAGTGCGAGAACTTAGTGGAGGTGAGCGTGAACAACTACAGCAGATGAAAGATCAGGTCAAGGAAATGATCAGAGAGGAGCTGCGAGAACTTAGTGCAGGTGAGCGTAGTTTAACAGCTGCAGCACCCGCTTTTCCTGATAGACACAGTGGCGTAGTAGCAAAGCCCTATCCGTACAACGGCAAAACGTCTTGGGACATTTATTATATGCAATTTGAAAATATCGCTCGTATGAATAACTGGTCAAATGAAGAAAAAGCTTGTGTGCTTACATCCATGCTAAGAGACTCTGCCGCAGCTATTTTGGAAAATCTCTGCTCATCAGATCTACGTGACTATGATAAGATAACATCTGCACTAAAATTACGCTTTGGAGATGCACACTTAACAGAGCTGTTGCATGGCCAGTTGCATAACCGGACACAACAAGCGAAGGAAGATTTAACCACATTTGCATACGAAGTCCAAAGCTTAGCTAAACGAGCATTCGTCAGCAGTCCCATCGAGACACAGGAATACGTCGCTGCTCGTCAGTTTGTCGAAGGAATTGCAGACCTTGACGTCCAGAGAATCGTAAGACTATCCAGTCCCAGAACCTTACAAGACGCTTTGGTCAAGGCTCTAGAAATTGAAGCTGCCACAAAAGCTACGCGAATGACACGGAGGGTGCGCTCTTTAGAACAAGATGATGAAGTAGAAGTCAGGGCAACAGCGTTCACTCCAAGAAGAAGAGGTGGTACCTTCCAAAGAAACCCAGTTCGCACAAATCTAGAAGGACCTGAGAAGTTTACGTGCTGGAGATGTGGGCAGAAGGGGCACCTTCGAGTAGGCTGTCGCATGCAGGTGGCAGAGAAGTCAAGGGAGGCTAGTACTAATACTGATAATGAGTCGGAAAACTAGAGCCGGCCAGTTTTAGGGGGCAAAAACTGGCTGGCCATCATGACGAAAGCCCCATGGTCATCGAAATTGAAGTTAATAAAATTGAGAAGAGTCCAGTAGTTGAAGGTTACATAGAAAATATACCATGCAAGATGTTAGTCGATACCGGAGCAAATGTGACTATAATAAGCCCTAACATATACCAAGAAATTCGAAGAAAGTTGCCAAGCAGAACCACGCACACGGATAGAATGTTGCTGAAGACCGCTAATGGAGACCGTATACCAGTACTGGGTGTTGAAGAATTAGAGATTCGCATTGGCAGTTTCGGTAAGAAGCATCCCATTTTAGTAGCTTCAGTCACAAATGATTGCATCCTTGGTGCTGAGTTTCTGCAGAGTTCTGGCTGCGTAATAAACTTCACTGGTAATACCTTAAGCATTGGGGATTCAGAAGAGATTTCATTTAGCTGCCGAGCTGTTCATCTAGAGGAAATGAACGTTATGGCACCAAGGAACTTTACAATTCCACCACAGAAAGAGATTGTTATACCCATATAATATATGCATATTATGCACATAAGGCACTTGAACATAAACCTACCCCATGCGTTTTTGAACCAGATCCTACGCTAGGTTGGAATAAACCTATTTTATTAGCTAGAACAATAACGGATTCTTCAAATATGTTAATAAGGGCCGTGAATGTATCCAGGAATTCAATACAAATCAAGAAAGGTACGCCACTGGGTAGACTAGAACCAGTAGCATGGATACGAAGGCTAGATGGCGCGGAAGAAGAAGATGATAGTGGCTTCACCCAAATCTCAGATAGTCTTCAAGATTTGTATGATAGAAGCTGTGAGCATTTGCGACCCGAACAGCAGCGGAAGGTCCTGAAGCTACTAAGAGAATTTCATTCGATTTTCGCTAAAAATAATGATGACCTAGGGCGAACCCATCTGGTACGTCATAAAATTAATGTAGGAGATGCCCAGCCAGTCAAGCAGCCCCCAAGAAGAACTCCATTATCTAGGATTGATGAAGTACAGAATATGGTAAAAGATATGCAGAAACGAGGAGTAATCGAGCCATCATCTAGCCCTTGGGCCTCTCCGATAGTCCTTGTTAGGAAGAAGGACGGATCAACGAGGTTTTGTGTGGATTACAGGCGGCTCAACGATTTGACCAAAAAGGATTCATACCCTTTACCAAGAATTGACGACACTTTGGATGCAGTTGGAAATTCTTCATGGTTCTCCACCTTGGACCTGCAAAGTGGGTACTGGCAGGTTGAAATGGATGAAAAAGATAAAGAGAAAACGGCATTTACATCGTGTGCTGGGCTATGGCAGTTTACAGTAATGCCTTTCGGTCTATGCAATGCACCCAGTGCCTTCGAAAGATTAATGGATGTTGTACTACAAGGTTTATCTTGGAAGACAGCACTGATATATCTCGATGACGTTATTGTGTTTGGAAAGGATTTTGAAGAAGAGCTACTCCGACTAAGACAAGTTTTCCAGCGGCTTAAGGAAGCGAACTTGAAGCTAAACCCTATGAAATGCCATCTTTTCAAAAGGGAAGTAAAATACCTCGGACATCTGTTAACCAAAGACGGAATCCGGACGGATCCAGAGAAGGTGCAGGCTGTGAAGGAATGGAAAGTACCGTCCAACACTCATGAGGTACGAAGCTTTTTGGGACTGTGCAGTTATTATCGCAGATTTGTGAAAGATTTCTCTACCATCGCCAAACCATTATTTGCCTTAACTGAAAATGGTAATAAGTTTTATTGGGACTCCATCTGCCAAGAAGCCTTCGACGCATTGAAAACGGCTTTGACCTCCTCACCGATACTTGCTCATCCTACAAGGGAAGGAACTTTCTACTTGGACACAGATGCTAGCCAATATGCTGTTGGAGCTGTCTTATCTCAAGAACAAGATGGCATCGAAAAGGTAATTGGATACTACAGTAAAACTTTGCACAAAGCGCAGAAAAACTGGTGTGTGACACGAAGAGAGTTGTACAGTGTGGTGAAAGGGATCGGAAATTTCCACCACTTATTGTACGGAAGAAGATTTGTCGTGAGAACCGATCATTCAGCTTTGCAGTGGTTAATGAAGTTCAAGAATCCAGAAGGCCAGCTTGCTCGATGGATTGAATACCTCCAAAGCTATGACTTTGAAATTCGTCATCGTCCAAGAAAGCAACACCCGATTCTATGTCACGCAGGCCCTGTGATGAAGACTGTAAGCACTGCTCGAAAGAAGAGAAACAACGAGAATTCGACATAAACACATTAAGAATAGAAGAATTTGAATTGGAAGGAACCAAGATTTCACTAGAAACCTTCAAGCAAGCTCAGTCACAAGACGTTGAGCTAGGGTTAGTTATTCATTCGCTATTAAATGGAAACAAGCCTAGTGAACAGGAAATAAGTGCTATGAGTCCCATCACTAAAGCCTACCTAGCACAATGGGACTCACTAAAGGTAAGGGGTAACCTCCTGTATCGAATCTGGGAGGATACTGATGGCAGACATGCTAAAGAAAAACTTGTAGTACCAAGGAAATTACGGAAAGCAATTATGGAACAACTACATGATAGTAGCTGTGGGGGTCACTTTGGCATCAGGAAGACCCTGGAAAGAATCAAGGAGAGATTTTACTGGGTTGGCTGTCGCGAAGATGTTGAAAATTACTGTTCCACGTGCGATGTCTGCAACTCAAGAAAAGGTCCAAGTATTCGTCAACGATCACGCATGCAGCAGTACAACGTTGGATCGCCGTTTGAGAGAATCGCCATAGACATTTTGGGTCCTTTGCCGGAAACCAGCCTTGGGAACAAGTATCTGCTTGTTGTAATGGACTATTTCTCTAAATGGCCAGAAGCAATTCCTGTGCCCAATCAAGAAGCAGGCACAGTGGCACAGGCTCTTTTAGAACACGTGGTGTCCAGATTCGGAGTTCCTAATGAACTACATTCAGACCAGGGACGAAGCTTTGAATCGGAAGTCTTCATACAGCTGATGAGAAAACTCGGAATTCGGAAGACTAGAACAACTGCTCTTCATCCGCAGTCCGACGGTATGGTGGAACGCTTCAACAAGACAATCCTGGATTACCTATCAAAATTCGTTAACGAACATCAGTCTGATTGGGATACGAAGATTCCTCTGGGAATGTTGGCCTACAGATCAGCGGTGAACGAGTCAACTCGGTTGAGCCCAGCGAAGATAATTTTTGGTCGAGAACTGCGGCTGCCTCTGGACTTAGCTCTTGGTCCACCCCCAGAAACGGAGCGCCGTCTTCCATGCGAATGGGTGAGCGAGCTTCAGGAAACGCTCTGGGATATCCATGAGTCTGCTAGAGGAAACATCCAGTCTGCCAGCGACAGAATGAAAGCCAGATACGATCTGAAAGCAAATAGCCCAAAGTTCGTCGAAGGTGATCTGGTATGGTTCTACAATCCACGACGGAGAAGGGGTAGATGTCCGAAGCTACAACGCCATTGGGAGGGACTCTACGTGGTGATGAAGCGCCTCAACGACGTAGTCTACAGGATACGTATGGGTAGTGGAAAACCGAAGGTCGTCCATAGCGATCGCCTGTGGCCATACAAGGATCGAAGCGAACTGTTCGTCGAGGACGCCGAACGCTAAGGGGGGAAGAGTGTAACATCCTGTATATTACATTGCTTATTTGGATTTGTTCTTAGATAAGGAAAGAGAGGGGATACCGCACGCTCATTTGATGCTATATGGATTAGCTGATACCGAAAATGAATAGCTGTCAAAATGCTGGTGGAAAACTGACGGTAGTGTCAAGGTGGTGTTTTTTGCGATATTTAACGTTTTTAAGACCAATAATTGTGAAATATTGTGGTGAGCGTAATGGTGGGGTGTGCAGCTTACCGTTGTAAAAGCCACAGCAGCAGGAAGGAGCCAGGAATCACTTTTCACAGGTAAATTTGTGATCTTATTTTTTTGGTGTATCCGAAATTCATGCAAATATCTCGATATCTAGTTCAAAGATATATGTGTATCCGAAATATAATTTGGAATGTACCACTAACATGCGAATCATAATGTTTTTGAGCACGTAAAGTCTAAAAATTATGTTTTTAAGGGATTTTTTGGTTCAAATACAATCAGTTTTCCAGTGGCGTATCTATTATAGCTTACATTTTGAATAGAAATATTATGACTTTGCATTGTAATATATAATATACCAATACCCTTATACAAGGTGTGCATTTCAAGGGTGGCCTTTATTTGTAGTTGTATGAATAATAAAATTAATTTTCTTTCTTCCTCGACAGGTTTCCTAAAGATCTTCCTAGACATGATTTATGGATCAAAAATATGAGGATCGAAGGTTGGAAGCCTACAAGCAACGATAGGCTTTGTTCTAAGCATTTTGAACAGAATTTCCTTCATCAAACAAATCAAAAAGTATATCTTCTGAAAGGAGCAGTCCCCACCATATTTGACGAGCTTCCGGAATACTTACGTCCAAAAATTGTAAGTTATAATTCCTAGCTTACATTGTCTACGCTTAATCAATATTAAAATAATAAACATCCTAGGATTATGATAGATGGATAGATGGATAGATGGATAGATAGATAGATAGATATACTTTATAGTCTAAGAATTTACAAGATTCTTATTGACGAAGCTATATAATAACAAACAAAACTTTTGGGATATTCACTAAAACCTGTGAGGAGGAAGTTTGGTATAAATCTTCACTCCATTGTATATAATTGGATCATTAATGAGTTATGATTTGGGTGTGATATTAATTTAAAATCATTCTTATGCCTTATGCCTATATTCTATATTTATGGTCTCAAATTTGGTTTTATATTTGAGTATTAGTGATGACGTTTCCAAAATAAACAGTGCAATAAAGTAAGGAGAAATACGATTACAAATGGCTGAATAACCATTTAAAAATTGATAGCTATGAAAATCAAAAGGCAGCTAACCTCAAAAATGTAATAATTTCTTGTGTTACAGTTACATTATTAAACAACTATATTTAGGTGTGTTTACTCGATACGAAATCAAAACAAAATGTTACTGTCACTTTTCCTATAAGATTCAGTCACTCATTCACATCTACTTAAATCATAAATTAATTTGTTCTGTCTTTCTTTCGGAAATAATGTTTCAAACATTGTCTAATATACAGCTCTGTTATTTTAGGCAAAAGAAAGAAAAAGACCCCGTGAACGTGATGTTCATCCAGAACCATCGCCATCAACCTCAGCTCTGGCTGCACAGGACGACTCTCCCCGGAAAAAGAAACTTAGAAGAGAATTGCTGCTGCAAAAAGATAAGAATAAGGAAAAAACGAAAAAAATCCGTGCCCTTGGTCAGTCACTGAAAAGAGCACACAAAAAAGTAGCCTCTTTAAAAATAATTGCTGAGGAATTAGAGCGACAAAATTTACTATCTCAAGAAAATTTAGTTTTAGTTCAAAATATGAGCAAGGTTAATATAGAAATATTGAACAGAAAAATGGGGAGAAATGTTCAATATTCACCTGAACTTAGGAAATTTGCCCTGACATTAAATTTTTTTTCACCAAAGGCATACAACTATGTGAGAGATGTTTTTGACACTTGTCTCCCGCATAGCAAAACTATTGCTAAATGGTTTCAGAATGTGGATGCTGAGCCTGGTTTTACCAAGGAATCAATAAATACCTTAAGAAATAAGGCTCAATCATCTGACAGACCAATAATTTGTTCATTAATTATCGATGAAATAGCCATACGGAAACATTTAGAATGGGATGGAAAAAAATTCCATGGTTATGTGAACTGTGGTACAAATTTAAACGATGACTCTAATGCTTTAGCCAAAGAAGCTTTTGTTATAATGTTGGTTTGCATCAATGGAACTTGGAAATTACCTGTCGGTTACTTTCTTACAGATTCTTTGAATGGCAGTCAAAAACATTCAATTGTATCTCAATGCATCCATCTGATTGAAGATACGGGAGCCAAAGTTATGTCAATCACATTCGATGGTGCTCCATCTAATACCGCTATGTGTCATAACTTTGGATTCCTATTTAACATTTCAAATATACAGACAAGTTTCAGAGTTACAGATCACAATGTATATATTTTTTATGATCCATGTCATATGATAAAACTTGTTCGCAATGCATTTGGTGAAAAGAAAATCCTAATTGATTGTGATAACAATTTTATTCAATGGAAATACATAGCGCTTCTAGAGAAGCTGCAAACTAGCGAGGGCTTACATTTAGGGAATAAGTTACGTCGCGCTCATATTATTTTTTTCAAACAAAAAATGAAGGTTCGGCTTGCAGTTCAGTTACTTAGTGCATCAGTAGCCGATGCTATTGAGTATTGCGAAAAAAAGCTGAATCTTGAGGATTTTAAAGGTAGTCAGGCAACAGTTAAATTTATTAGAATTGTAAATAGCATTTTCGATATTTTAAACAGCAGAAACCTAGTAGCACCAGGTTATAAAAAAGCATTATGTCAAAAAAATATAGATCGATCTGCGGAATTTATCAATAGTGCAATTTTTTATCTTTCAAAGTTGAAATTATCTAATAATGAGCAAGTAATCATGTCTAACAGAAAAACTGGGTTTATTGGATTAATAATTTCATTATCAAGTCCTTTAGGATTGTACAAAGAACTTGTTTCTGAGAGAAAAACATTACTGTACCTTCCGTTGTATAAGATTAGTCAAGATCATTTAGAATTATTCTTTTCGTCAATTAGATCAAGAGGTGGCTGGAATAATAACCCAACCGCTCGACAGTTTCTAGCTGCTTACAAAAGGCTTCTGGTTCGAGCAGAAATTAGAGAGGGCGGTATGGGTAACTGTATTCCATTAGATCAAATCCCTATTCTAAGTAGTTCTACAAAAAATGTGAGGTCTGAAGATGTAATTAATAGTAGTTTATCGAACCATAGTTTAATAGACATAAATGAGCCTTGTGATGATCTAGAAACTATTTGGAAGGATCATGACTACATCATGAATGCACCTGTGATAAGTGAATGTTCATCCCAAATTGTTCAATATATTGCTGGTTATGTTTCGCACCAATTACAAAAAACAATAAAATGTGAAACATGTGTCACAGCATTGATTGGTACTAGAGATCGGTTTCTCAATTCCCTAATTGAATTTAAAAGCCACGGCGGTCTGACTTACCCATCAAATGATGTTATCAAGATATGTTTGAAATCGGAACATTTTCTGAGAGTTAATGAAAATTGTATTCACACCAAACATTTTGTACCTTTGCTGATAAGCAAAATAATATCAAGTTTTCTAGGCACCCCTATTTTCAGCTGCTTAGAACGTCACGTATTAGAAAATGATGTAAATCATATATATTTTTTAATAAAAGCTGTATGCACAAAATACTTAAATATCAGAATCCATTTTATTGTAAAATCTCGATCACAACAGGACAATCCAGTTCGGAGCCAATTAACAAAAATGATTCTGTTTAAAGGGCAGTAAAATATTGGTAGTTTTTGACCTCCATGACTGTAATATTGACTGCCATCAATTGTAGGAGCAAGCGAAATGCCACGTTCCTACAAAAAATTTATTTTTGTTGAAGCACACAATACTGAGTTTCACCCAAACTTCCCCAGAAGTAAATACATAACTGCAATAAATTAGAACTTACTGGAAGCAAGGGGTTAAGTGATAAAATAGAGTTGTAATTTCTATGTAAGTTATAGGACCTCACCTATATTGAATGAATTGTTCGTTTTTATTTACTACTAGCTAATCTAGGGGTCATTTTCTAATTTTGTAAATGTTTTGATTTTGGATAAGATTAAAGGACCTTTGTATTTCTAGCCCAAAACTTACTTTATTTCATGTCTGAGATAATTTTTATGTTTAACCCTCCAGCTTTTTCATTAATTATTGCCACCGTCGCAAAAAGAAGTTAAGTATAAAAAAGCCTCGTTGGAGTAATTAAAAATACTGCTCTTCATTACACACTACAAACAGCAAGTAACAGCGTAACAGCAAGTAGATTTTTTTACTGCATATGGGGACTTCGAGATTGAAGGCATCAAATTCCTCAATCTCGTAAGCTAATCTATAATAATAAAAATGTTTTATTGCTGCTTCTGTTTACAGTATGTAATAGACAGTATTTTATATATAAACATAATGTCAATAAATATAAATATACTATAGGTATTATGTGTTCTTTAATAATAAAAAATTGATTTACTACAAACTACAAGCAGTTTTTTTCTTTCTGGGTAGAAGTGTAATCGTGTCTTTCATCAGTCATACACTGCAAATGAACATAACATGTTCATGACTGAATAAAATATATACATTATCAATTTTTATATATTATTGGCCACAAAACAGCAGTCGAATGAAAATCACGGTTACGGTAATGTTAGTCACTTAAATTTTAATTGTGGATGGCGAAATTGGCCATATAGAAACCCTGAATAACAATATTTCATTAAATTTTATTTGAAAAAGATTATTTCTACAAATAGCTCAACCATAACGTTAATCCCATTAGTTACGCCACTGGGAATAGCGCTTTGGTGCCATTTGGTATCAGAAATGTCAGTCGCGGGTTCCGTCCTCTCTCTTTCCTTGTCTAAGGATTTGTTAATGTTTCTTTCACAATGATTAGGTTAGATTTTTTTGATGTGTAAACGTCATCGAATCATCTGGAATTTTCTAGACTGAGAGATCGGCATTCTCGAATGTCATCTGGGTGTCTGGAATCTTCTAGATGGTTCGATGAAGTATATAAGGCACCACGAGTAGCGTGGCAGGAGTCAGTTGAGTTGAGATCTAGTTGAGATAAGGTTAAGAGATATTGTATTAAGTTCTGAAGTAAAACGGTGAAAGTTACGTCGAGTTTGATTCCCTGGGTGAAGAAAAAGAGGCCGTCGTGACAATACTTATCAATAGAAGATAAATACAATGGTATACTCGCATCAAAATGATCCTCACAAACATATTTTATACTTTTTGGTATTATTAAATCCCATTTCATCACTTTGCACCACTTCTTTTGCATGCAAAGGTGCGTGGGAAAAAACTTTATTAGGTGTTTTAATCGTTGTGCTCACACACTTCGGAACAATGCAATATTTTTTATAACATCCTTTTTTAATGTCACTCATCATAGCAATATTATTGCTAAACTACAAAACAAATGAGACGATTGGTTGCTCAGCTCACGACGCCACCACCACGCTGTGCCTGTGTGCGTTGTCTGATACGTGCGTCGCGTCGTGTGGCTCAGCGGCAGCGGCCGCCCGCACTGGCTACGGAGCTATGACGTCACACCACTCGGTCAGTCGTGCCAAAAATATTTCTGCGGAGCGCGACTTTGAAACATTGTAACTTTTTTGTCTTTAGAGATATATTCATATTTCTTTCACGCTTTTCTTTTATTTTTCTTATATTTTCTTTTGAATCGATAAAAAAATTTTAGTAGACTTCTCCATTCTTCGATATCTCGCAAGGTATACCTGATAGAAGAAAATGTCAAATACAAAAGCTATTTGGTTTCTTAAGTCGCATATTGTAAAAATATTTTGAAATATACAGGGTGTTACGGAAAAGTATTTTTATTTATTTATCGTATGGCTCAAAAACATGACAAAAGTAAATATAGATTAAAAGAAAAACTATTATAACCTATACTAAAATAAAATATATACAGTTACAAACTAAGATACATAGTCTTTAGTATTTACAGGTTGATGTCAAGTTCTTTCAACCACTTCAGCGCCAACGGTGTGGCTGTGAAGAACTCTTCTCGCGATCCCTGAAACGCACGCAGTTCACATTCGCTCGTAATATGGTTTATAGTTTGGCGGGGCGCGCCACAGTCACATAAGGGAGATTGCACATAGCCCCACTTGTAAAGGGAGTCGGCACATCTGCCGTGGCCTGTTCGGACTCTATTAAGTTTTACCCACTCTTTCCGGGGTAGTTCTGATCCTGGAAGTAAGGCTGCCCCCATAAATGCGCATCGCGAGTGGTGTTCCGCAAAACCTTCCCACTGGGAGCGCCATTGGTTCAAGGAGTCAAAGTTGTTGGTTTTAAGCCCTTCTGCATCCCTTATTGGTGGTTGTCGGGATTTAAGTCTGTTTATTTGCAACGGGGGTATTGCTCGGTGGATGGGCAGTTTGTTGTTGGCCGTAATCTTGTTATACTCCCTTAGAAGGGCGTCAGTCCTTCGCAGCTGTGGTGGGGCTATTCCAGAGAGTACAGGCAGCCATTGAGTTGGGGTTGTCTTAACTGCGCCTGTAATAAGTCTCATAGTGTGATTTAGTTGGACGTCAATTAGTCTGGTATGATGGCTGTTAATCCAGACAGGCGCACAGTACTCAGCACACGAATAGACAAGAGCTAGTGCACTGGTTCGTAGAGTTGGAGCAGTGGCACCCCACGTCGTTCCACACAGCTTTTGGATAATGTTGTTGCGTGTTCTGAGTTTTCCTGCAGTGTTTGCGAGATGTTTCTTATAGCAGAGGGTGCGATCTAACGTTACTCCAAGATATTTTGGGAAATGGTTATGCTTCAGGGGTTCGCCTGCAAAAAGTATGTGCAGTTCATATTTAGCTAGTTTGTTATTCAGGTGGAAGCAGGAAACTTCGGTTTTGTTGGGGCTCGGTACTAGTCTCCATTTCTTGAAGTAGCTGTTTAGAGCTAACAAGTCGTTGGAAAGAGTATGCTCAACGTTCTTGAAGCTCTTATCGGAAAAAGCTATGGCTATATCGTCCGCATAGCAAAACTTGTAACTGACTAAAAGTAAGGGGGCCAGTACTGAGCCTTGTGGAAGTCCGTTGTTCAATTTGCGCTGCCTGCTTGCTTTCTCGTTTAGGATTACTTGGAACTTTCTGTCGCATAACATGTTGTTTATGAGTCTTGTAGTGGTCTGACAGGGAATCACCTGCAGCAACTTATATAGGAGACCCTCCCTCCAGACCGTATCGTATGCGGCTGTGAGGTCAACAAATGCCACTCCCGTCTTCATGTTTTGCTGGTAGCCTGCCTCTATATGCGTTGTGAGGGACAGTACTTGATCACAACAACTGCGACCCGGTCTGAAACCAGCCTGGGTTATCGGGACCCGGTCTAAGATAGTCGCGCTCAATCGGTTGTAGACGGCTCTTTCTAGCAATTTATAGGAGCAACTGAGCAAGGCTATAGGTCTGTAGCTGGCGGGTTGATCGTTCGGTTTACCGGGCTTTAATATTGATATGACCTTCGTTCTTTTGAATTCCCGTGGGAGGTAGGAAAAGTAGGATAGTGATCAACTTAATTTTTTTATGTGGAACCATAACTTTTTCTTAAATTCTTCTAGTTTCCGTTACTGATCTCTATTTAACCCTAAAATATTTTTGGGATTGGTTGCGACGTTGCCAAGTTATAATTTATTTTCTATTAATTTCCCGATTTGCAAAGTCGCACGAAATACGTCCAAATTGATATATTCCTTTAACTTTTCTTAATAATCTTATGCAGCGAGTTACATGAATTATTAAGTGCATATTATTTTGGATGTTACCAGCAATGTGTATCTGTTAGGAGCAAACACCGATTTCGGCCAATGGACGGAAAATATGGTCAAAACGCGTTTTGGCTGCTACCGTTTTGCCAATGTCCGAATTATCGCTTTCCGGCTGTTCAATGAAGCCCAGAACGCGTTTTGGGTCAACTACGATTGCCAGAACACGTTCTATATTCTACTACGAATAAATCTCAAATCTCAATTATTTGCCGTGATTTGTTACAATACTTCCTCTGAGCTTAGAATCCCTAACTAAAATGAATAAAAATGAATATAAAGCACTTGTAGATCTTAGGTCCGTGAAAAAAAAAACTGAAAGAAACATACCTCACAATCTCTTATGTCCAGCTCCCACATGAGCGGAATGAATAATGTCAAATAACTCGTCGGTCATGCAAAAATAACACAGTTCGGCTGTTTCGTCCTTCTTTCAATTAGCTTTCCGCTCGGCTTTTCGATATAGCCAATTTTTAAAATATCATACCTTTTCAATCGTTGTCTTTGTTTCGGAGATATTGTATCACCGTTACGTTTACAAGCTTTTGCCGCCTTTACCACTGTGAGTGTTTGGTCGTATCTTTCTCTTGTACAAATATTACTACGATCATTGCTACCACTTATGACTTTTTGCAGTTCATCGTTAAAACGTAACCTTAGGTCTTCCATGGCACTCTCTAGCTACTGTCTAACCCGCACAAAGATCAAAAAGATCAAATACTAAACGAATACACTAGCTCCAGAGGTATCGTTTACAAGCTGAGACACTCACAAAATCCATCACGCGTTATGGCAATCGCATTAGAACAGGACGCGTTTTTGGCAATCGTAGTTGAGCCAAAACACGTTCTGGGCTACATTAAACAGTCGGAAGGCGATAATTCGGACATTGGTAAAATGGTAGCAGCCAAAACGCGTTTTGGCCATATTTTTCGTCCATTGGCCGAAATCGGTGTTTGCTCTTAACATATCTACAGGGTGTTTTTGGCAGAACTAAATTACGGCAACTTGAAGGTCATTTTACTTTGTTTTTTTAAATGTAACGCACTGTATGTTTTATTTCAAATCGAAATATCTACTAATACCCTATCTCGCCTTGTAATATTTTTTTTGCGTTTGCGATGTTGCCAAGTTATAAATTATTTTTCCAAATTTTTAAATAAATATCCCCGATTTTAGTTTTTTTAAATAGAACTCTCTACCTATTTCTATTGCAATGAATTGCGCATCTTGAATTTAGTAAGATCTCACAATTTCAAAATTTTGTTTCTGTTAATTACTGAGATACGGCAACACCGCTTTTTCGGTAAACAGTACCGGAACGCTTAAATATTTCCAAAACTGCCACAGCTGGAGCAGTGAAATTCAATACTTGGTGGTTTTTGAACATACAGAATTCAAAAACAACATCAGTGTTGTCAGATTTACCACTTTTACGTTAGACTTCATAAATAGAGTATTCCATTCAAAACAGGGTATTAGGGTATTATTATTATTATTAAATACAGGGTGTTACATTTAAAAATGACCTTCAAGTTGCTGTAATTTAAAATTCTGCCAAAAACACCCTGTAGATACACATTCCTGATAACATCCAAAATAATATTCATTTAATATTCAAGTAACGCTCGCTGTATAATATTATTGAAAAAAGTTAAATGAATATATCAATTTGGACGTATTCCTTGCGACCTTGCAAATCCGGAAATTAATAGAAAATAAACTATAACTTGGCAAGGTCGCAACCGATCCCAAAAATATTTTAGGGTTAAATAGAGATCAATGATGAAGAATTTAAAAAAGGTATAGTTCTATATAAAAAAATCAAGTTGATCACTATCCTACTTTCCCGCAACACCCTGATTATTTTAAAATATTTTTAGAATATGGGCCTTAAGTAACCAAATAACTTTTGTATTTGACATGTTCTTCTATCAGGTATACCTTGCGAGATATCGAAGAATTACACACTAAATGGACACCTTGAATAGGGAGTCAATTCCTAATATTGATAGATATCGCCTGAGCCTACAGTGCCCCATTCGAACACCCACGAGGTTTCTGATGGTCCATCGGCCTTGGTTCCGCAGCCATGCTGCGACCTAGATGTGTTCAGCCCGGCTATAAAATCCTTGGCTTGTTTGCGTCCCTCACTTTGCTTAGTTCTAACAATATGACACATAAAAACAAATAAAGGCAGTAGAAGCTGTGTTTATTTTATTACATAGGAACAAAATGTTGACATATCTAACCAATTATTTGTCTTGTTTTATCCTTAATGACTTGAAGTGGTCCTTTGGCCTTATTCTCCTCACTTGGTCTGTTATTTCGCCCGTCCTGGGCTTTATCTGTTCCTTTCTCAACAACTTTTTCAACCTCTTTCTCAGACTCCTTCTTTTCTTCCTCTTCTTCTTCTATTTTGAAGAATGGCCTGTCCTTGCCAGTCTTGAGGTAGAACTTTCCACGACTTCTCGAATTCAAATCACCCATAGCTACTTTCTCGCCATTTTGGCATTTGTTTTCTTTAAAGTCGTCCCAGCTGTCACATTTCTGCGCTACATACTCATGAGGAAATGCTAGTGCTTCGGCAAATAG
This sequence comes from Callosobruchus maculatus, assembly GCA_951848785.1. Lineage (NCBI taxonomy): Eukaryota > Metazoa > Arthropoda > Insecta > Coleoptera > Chrysomelidae > Callosobruchus > Callosobruchus maculatus. The sequence continues at coordinate 130,555 of CATOUR010000239.1, forward strand.
AAAGGGTGCCCTTCGGTGATCACACGACACTGTAAAATAGAGAAGAAATTGAAGTAGAAAATATTTTTACCCAAAATAATAAAGAAGCACCTTTTGGGTTACTGGCAACTGTTATTTAGGTGCCTTAAGAAGCTCCAAAAAGAATATAAATAAATTCCTGAACTATCTAGGTTTGCAGAAACGTTTGTGCGTGACAATATACCTATTCTATTGTCAAAATTGGGTCTACTCTGCTACTACAGAAAATATGACCTCTTTGATTTGTTTCTTATTATTATAATATTTATACATTTTGAGGATGTCTATGATTACAGAAGAAAATGAGACTCGACGGCGCGTTCAACTGGCACGTGTGGCCATGACAAAGCTTACTAAAATATGGCCGGACCATAACATCACTAAAGCTACCAAAATGTCGCTGGTTCAGTTTCTTCTGTTCTCCATATTTTTGTATGCCTCGGAAACTTGGACTGTTAAAAAGTCAGATCGAGCTCGCATAGATGCTTTTGAAATGTGGATGTGGAGGAGAATGCTGAGAGTACTTCATACCGCCCATCGAACTAACGTTTTCATACTGGATAAGCTCGGTAATCCAAAGAGACTATCCTCCATCGGATCGTGTCGACGAGATTGCTTACATTCTTCGGACATATTGACAGAAGCGATAATATGGAGAAACTTGTAGTTCAGATTCAGAATCATGCCTCGAGTGGGCGGCGCCGTGGCCGTTCCGCTACACGCTGTGTGGATACGACGAAACAGTTGCTGGATATGAGTATTAAGAGCGTCACTGAACTGACAGGAAATCGCGAATGATGGCGAGCTATAGTTCTCAAAACTATTGGTAATATTCGTGTCGGCAATAGTCTAGCTCCAACTTAATGCATTTTACGAGTTCACAACATGTAGGTTAAGACCTTGTGACTCTGATGATGATGATGATGATGATGATGATGACGATTAGAGATTTTTTTTTCGTGGAGTAGGAACATCTTCTGTATAAAGTGACTGTTAGTGCAGTATGAATTAACTGCTATAGTGCCATAAGTTACTGCACTATAAGCGGTACTTTCATCACAGATCACAGAAACATTCTATGGGGAACGCAATAGAAGAAAACTGTACCGGTTGGAGCGCCATCTAGTATAACAACCACGCACTGCAATAGCAGAAACCAACCTACAAGGATCACCATAATGTGGAACACATGGAACCGGATAAATGACTTCATTTTTGACGAGTGAGAGTGTATACACTTGTTTTTTGATGAATGATTTTAACATAAAATAACTATAAATTATAGCTGAGCATTAATAAAAAGATGTACTTGCGGTATGACAAATAATTAAACTACAAAATCTTAACACGCCTTCTTTTAAACCCTCTAATGTGGGAAGTTTTAACTAAAAATTGTTGAGCTGAAGCGGGAACTACTTCACGAAATCACCTTGGAGCTTTCCAAAAGCTAGTTATTCTATCCCTTAGTAGATGGCGCGTTAATTATCACTTTAATACAGTGAATATGTAATAATTATATACTTTGATTCAGGTATTATAGGACTATTTTGATATTTATTGGGCTTCCGCATTCCTCTGAAGCAAGCAAGCAGATAAATAATATAATTAATATTTCCAGGATCCAGTTTTCCAATGACGTATGACAGGAATATTTCTTATTTATTTACGGACGTATGTTCACGAGGGTCGTCAGTAGATGATTTTTTTTCACTTTTCATGGTAATTCTAATCATATAGATATTTACCATAGAGAATTCACTTCTTATCGGTTATTAAGGAATAAAAGTAAGAATTTTAACATAGGCCATTATGACAGATGATTAGCGTCTTTTGTATTTACCGGAATATTCAGTAGAATCATAGAATATTCGTTATTTCTCTTGATTATTCTGGATTATTAACATAATATTCTTTATAGAATATTATTATTTTATCCACTTAGGATAATCAGTGATTGTTCGTCTAATGTCTGAATTATTCCAGAATATACCAGTAATATTCTTCATAGAATATTATTTTAATAATCTACTAAAAACAAGATCTGGCTATTTTCTGACGAACATTTAGTAATATTTGTAATAGAAATATCTGTATGTAGGCAAATATTCAATATGAGGTATTATTAATTGATATTTGCACATTTCTCGGTGAATTAAAAAAACCTTCATTCGTTTTGCGTTCATCCTAAATATACCTAATAAGTATTATGTGAAATTTTCAAAAGTTTATTAGTCATTAGCCACTGCGAGCAATACAGATACGGCATCCACTGACGATAAAGTGACAGCATCTTATGCAGATGTATGGTGACTATGGTGTCGTCAGTTGTCAATCTTGTCTGGTTGTCACTCGCTTCAAGTGTTCTGTCATTCTGTGCTTCAACATGTGGTGTCGGCATTTTAGCAATTCACGAATTCACGAGTTTTATTCCTGAAAGGCCTGCATTTATACCCAATTTTGTACAATAAAGTTGCTGGTTGTTATAAAGTGTGTGACAGTGTTCCAAATTATGGTCACCTACTATGGTGTAAGGTTCATTATATAATGTGAGTAGGATTTTGAGGTTAAATGGAACAAGTTTACATTTTTACAATTTATTTAGGCATCTGGACTGAGATGTCTAACCACTTAACTTTTGTGACCATCTGCCACTAGTAGGTGCCATTATTTTTGGAACAGTATCCATAATTCCCTAAAAATGTTTCGTATATGACGTAATTTAGACAAAATGTTCCTAGAATATTCAAAAACATTCTACCACGATTGTTCATGTAATATCCGTGCGGAATATTCGGCGGAATATTCTAGGAATATAGTGTGTTTTTCCCATTTCGAACGTTTACAGAATATTCTGTAAATGTTCTAATTATCCATGGAATCTTTCCAGAATATTCATAATATCTGTAGTGAATGTGAACAGAATATTCTCATATCATCCGGTGCTATGTGGGATGTACCTAATGATAATGATGGTGTTTAAAGATATTTTTTGAAATCTGTAGCTTTTATACTATAACATTGAAAAAAATGGGTTAACGATCGTTTGAATTAGTTATTAATCATTTTATATAGTCGTGGTATTTAAAACTCTGTTTCGGCAAATAACAGACCATATTGATATCTGGCAACAGCGTCTTCCCTCTGGGATGCTTAAATAGTGAGCAACGGCATTTTACTACTGACTAGATTAGGTTAAGTTAGGTGGGGAGTATGGCTATGTAGAGTGCAGAACAAATCTTCATTCAAAACTAGTTTTTTTTAACATTTTTCGACGACTTATTTACATTCGAGTCTGTAGACTGTGTAGTATTTGTGATTACTGATTACTGCGGATTACACTGCGATCTATTACCATCGTTTAAACAACACGAAAACTTGAAGATCATACTAACATGGTTCCGTGATTGTTTTGAGATCTGCTAGATCCACCCTTTTGCATCCTGGTTGGGAGCTGCCACCATTTACGAAGAAGTCTATGGTGCCAATGACGTCTTTGTAGCCGAATGTACCGCCATCTGTATGGATTACCTGAAATTTAAAAAACAATTCACTTATACCCTATTCGTGGTGCGACTACCCTATTCCCATTTCATTTACGCCGCGTCAAACAAGGTGCGCTGGGTATGAGACTGGTCACCTAATCGCTGAGTTCCTGTTAGCTTATATGGGTCACTAATTGACCCTATCCAGATAGCTGATACATCAATAGGAACCCGGCGATCAGGCCACCCAGACAGCACAATATATTCTAGGAACATTCTAAAAATCACCATTTTGGAACATTGTATCATTCCATGAAGAGTCCATGAATATATAGATTATCTGATGAACATTCCACGAATGTGAAAATGGGAATCCAAAAAATGTGAATAGGTTACTCCCTCAGAATATTCTACGATTATTATTAAGATGTATGGAATATTGTAGGAAGATTCCTGGTATATCTTTGGAGAAACATACATAGGTCATTCCCTCAGAATATTCTACGATTGTTAGTAAGATGTATCAAATATTGTAGGAAGATTCCTGGTATATCTTTGAAGAATATATGTTGAAAAAACTAATACCTTTTATCACTTCATTTCATTTATTTGTAAGTCTTGTTGCCTGCCTAGGTACTGAACGCGAGTAGTATACATATATAACCTAGTGTCCAACTTTCATACAGTGTTTTGGGCAGCATTGATTTAGGCACACACTAATTATAGGGATTGATGAAAAAAATATATATAAAACGGAACACGGAACCTGTATTTATAGTAGCATAAAATACATTTCATTGCACGGAATCGTGCTCCTGTATTATCCTGCAAAAAAAAAAACGTTTTACTTTAAAGCATACGATGTACATTCAAATACACTTCATTAACTACAATGCTAGATTTTCACCAAAATGTTGTCGTTGTATTTTAATCAATTTTAGTAGAATAGGCTCTGGAAATTCATAGTCACAAATATAGCAAATGTGTTGTAAGTGGTTGTTATTATATATTAATTAGGGTACCTAAGACAAGTAAGACTAGAACAAAGAGATTAGACGCTGAACAAGAGAGTTGCTACCACATGATGCTACAAAGTCGCTAATTTACAGAGACAAGATAGTTACACTCACCCTAGTCGCTCCTAGATGAAGTTTCAAACTAAATAACAAGTGAAAATCACGTTCCAGAACACAGATAACTATCCAATTATCACAGGAGAAAAATGCACAAGCACAAGCAGGCACCACCGACCACCGCCACCGTGACGAATGAAGCTAACCTCAAAGTTCTCAAGCCTAACCTAACCTGTAACGGTGCCACGCCTACACTAGGAATCATACCAAAAGGCATATTCATAGATTATGCGTTAGATAATATTAATTTATGAATATGATCAGAATATTTTGATCGACACGTTCATGGTATAATCATGACATAATATTCCTCGTGCATCCTCAGGGGAATGAAACCAATAAAAACATCCATAGAACATTATGTTAATGTTCTGAATATTCTCAATCTATTTTGGATGAAATACGAATATTCCAGGAATATATTGTGCTGTCTGGGCACCGAGCTGCCCGGCTTGGTTTCGACGCGTTGTGAATGAAACGCGAATAGGGTTGTAGTGAGCAACTGGTCACTGTCAAAACTGATACCAAATTTTGAAATAGCCAAAGTGACCAAGACGTCTAGTGGTGGAATTTAGATCAATGTTGTGTGTGTGCCCGTGGTAAACAGATTCCTGTAGCATGCATGTGTACCAACTCAGAGAGAATGAAATCAAAACACAGAAATGTTATGATATGGTTTTTTATTATTGGTTTCTTAACATTTGTTTTGTATTTATTAATCATGAGTGCTTTGTATTTCATATATCTTATTGGTGAAGTGTTTATATTGATATGTTGAAATATACGATTCTTAATAATAGTGGTAAACTGGTGTGTTAGGTCTCTGTTCAACGTCAGGGAGAGAAATATGGGTAGGATGTAGGATGTGGAAAAATATAAAATATCAGCATATATAAATAAATAAATATAGCCAACCATATAAGGAAGTAAATAAAGGAGGTAAATGGGATAGGGTATATAAAATATAAGCACAGCATCGCAAGCATAGCAGCATAGCCTAATTAGAAGAAACGTATGGTACGTGTGAACGCATGAGCATAACCCACTTCCACCTACGGTAAGTGATTGGGCTTGTCCCGGGGACAGTCACCTTGGTTTCCACAACCATAAAATAAATATCGTATATGCATAAAGAGGATCAGTAAAGATTGAAATAAATACACCTAAATAAGACAGAGTTGTCTCTGTTCACCATCAGCCTGCAATCCCTCAGGACCTAATACCTAGAGTAGACGTAAATCAGAGACCCAACACCATATAGTATCGTCTCAAAAGCAGGAGGTTATAGTATACCTTGTAAAACACTGTACATTTTGTAGCCAGATTACACTAGTTAATAATACAAACTCAAAAGACAACATGCCTGCAAATATTCGTGAGAAAGACTCAAAAACCCTTTTGTTGAAATCTTGGTTTCCAGCTTGATACGTTCTTCAAAAACAATCCCCTCTCGTAATGATAAACAAGACCATGGCAACGATTATCACAACCCACTACTTTATTCAAGTGACAAAACACAAAACCCAAAAGCATCACAGAACTGTAGTGTTGAGTCGCAGAATGAAAATGAACACGGAACTATTTACTCTATGAAACTCATGATCTGAAAAATATCAATATATCTGAACATTATAGGATGTAGTAATAGTCAAATGCATTACTTATCTGAACTTCATCGACTAATTACACTCATACTCAGATCTTACAATTTTTTATAAATCATCCGTCGATGCCGCCAATGTCAAACTTTGGCAGCCTGACATCTAAAGGTGCGTTCTAACGTATGGCAGCCAGGAGCGCGTTCCGGATTACCACAGGGTATAGATTCGTTCATAGAAATTTGAAGTCTACGCAGCAGAAAGCCGAATCAACTTTTCGTCGTTTGTGAAATCGTACATTTGTACTTTGGTAAGCGGATACAGATGGAATAGAGATGGCCGAAATGTCAGAAACAGTTTATCTTTCAACATTTGTGTTTTCGTTGATGGATAAGTAGCACCTGATGGATCTGCAGCATTCCCTTTCATATTCTAAGTTTGTAGAATCAACAAAAATTCTGTTTAAAGCCACCTGTAGGCCATAAGCTGCAAAAAAGCGTTGATCAGAGACATATGCAGTATAGGGAAACAGGCAATTATTTCTAACCAGTCCTGCAAGATTTTGACTGTAGAGAATTTTTGGCTCTACTTTGTAATAGCAGATAAGCTTTAAATACTAAGTTTGATATACAACTTCTCCTCTTCCTACGGTAAGCACGGGAGTCCGAACGGATCGTTTTAGGTTAGGTTAGGTTAATTGCGAGTGAGCTGATTATAGCTCCGTCTACTATGATCTTATTGTGTCTATTGTGGCTCACACCTATTTATAGCTCACCGTACAATCAACATCTCTTGACGACAGCGATGGCCGTGTTGAGTGAAACTTCCTTGAAGTCAGTAGGTTCCAGATCGGTGACTCCGGAAGACTTCCCAATAATTGAGTAGGAGCACAATATGTGATTCGCCTCCACAGAGCAGAAACTATAATCCGACACTTGTTCCAGACGTATTTTGCTCAAGTGGCTTCTCAGACGGCATCATCATAGTCACAATGTCTTAACAGACATGTTGTGAACTCGTAAAATGCATTAAGTCGGAGCTAGAGTATTGCCGACACGAATATTGTCAATAGTTTTGAGAACTGTAGCTCCCCATCGTTCGCGATTCAGTACAGTCAGTGGCGCTCTTGATACTTATATCTAGCAACTGTTTCGTCGTATCCACCCAGCGTGTAGGGGAACGGCCACGGCGCCGCCCACTCGGGGCGTGACCCTGAAGTACAAGTTTCTCCATATTATCGCATCTGTGTATATGTCCGAAGAATGTAAGCATTCTCGTCGACACAATGGAGGATAGTCTCATCCAGTATGGAAACGTTAGTTCGATGGGCGGCATAAGGAATTCTCAGCATTCTCCTCCACGTCCACATTTCAAAAGCATCTGTGCGAGCTCGATCTGCCTTTTTAACAGTCCAAGTTTCCGAGGCATACAAAAATATGGAGAACACAAGAGACTGAACCAGTGACATTTTGGTAGCTTTAGTGATGTTATGGTCACGCCATATTTTAGTAAGCTTTGTTATGGCCACCCGTGCCTGTTGCATCTCATTCTCACAGCTACCTGAATTGTCAATCAAAGAACCGAGGTACACAAAGCTTTCAACTACCTCACAACAATCTATTGACTTTATTTCTCGGTGATTGTCATGTTCTCTATCTACGATGATAACCTTGGTCTTGTTGTAGTTAACACCAAGACCATATGCTGCACTGTGTTGTTCTAAAACGTTCAATAGAGCTACTAGTTCTTCCTGAGAAGCAGCAATAAAGGTTGTATCGTCAGCAAATCTTAAGTTAGATATTTTGCTTCCGCCAATAGTTATACCGCCATTCCAGTTGTCCAATGCCTGTCTCATCACAAATTCAGAGTAAATGTTAAATGACATGGGAGATAATACGTATCCCTGACGAACTTCTTTTCTGGTTCCTGTTTGACCAGACAGGTTACCATCTTACCGTTTAGCTGAGCTAGACTCATAGAGTTGCTGTATGAGAAATACCAAGTGGTAAGGGACTCCCATGGAGATAAGGATTTTCCACAGTTTAGGCCACTTTACGTTATCAAACGCCTTAGAATAGTTACAAAGCAGATGAAAACGGGAAAATAATGCTCTCTGGATTTTTCAGTAATCTGTCTTAAGTTTAAGATCTGTTCACGCGTACCGCATCCTTTTACGAAACCTGCCTGCGCCTGAGAAATTTGCCAGCCAATAAAACCCTCCAAACGAGACTGTAAAATATATAGTAGAACCTTGCTTGCATGAGAGATTAACGAAAGTAGGCGATAATTGTCTGGATTTGTTGGAAATCCTTTTTTATCAGACGATAATGCTATGTCAAAAAACTGACAGAATGTAGTAAGCCGCACACTAGCCCTGGTGTATCTGTCTATCGCTCCGCTATGACCTGGAACCCAAACGAAAGTTACTTGGTACCTTCTTCCAAGTTAATTATTTGCAAAAGAGTCTTGGGTGAACCCGTGTGGAGCTCAGTGCGTTCAGAGCAGTCTGGATATCTTATATATTGCCTTCTAATCCGCTATGACCTGGAACCCAAACCGAAGGTACCTACTTTGTTCTTAGTTCCAAGTTCATTGAGGAGATGTGTGCAATTCCATACGAGTCTTCAGTCGAGCCGTTGTTTGTCACTGGTCGTTTGCTCAGCTCCCTAACTCTCAAACCCAGGGCTATTATTTCTGCTTGGAAGATTGTGATTTACCTCCCAAGGTTTAAAAAAATTCCAACTCTTGGATTTGTGTCAGATACTAGATACTCCCGCTCTTACGCCCAGTCTCTGACTTGGAGCCGTCCGTGAATACAAGATCGGAGGGTCATATAAAACTGTCACTCCTATTCCCTTCGTCTCTTCCCGGGAAAAGTTGGGATCAGTTTTGTGTTGCCATAATATCAGTGGCCCACTTTCTAGCATCTCATATGATCACACGGAGAACCCATTTCTGTTGAACCAACCAGACCTCCTGGTGAAGGTTAGTATATTCGACTAGAATAATGAGAATAATGATTCCTGTTCAAATTGCGTCGTGCTTTAAGGGGTTGCGATACACACAGAAGTGAATCCGAGCTTCGTTTTCTTCCCAGTATCTGGCAAATAGATTCTTTTCGCCGTTTTCGTGACCGATATAATGTTTACTCAGCTGGCAATACCCTGTGAGAACCCACGACCATTAGATAAGTGATTCTTTGCCTCTGTTCAAAAGCTATAGCCTTTGCTGGTGCCCTTGCCATATCTTTTCTTCTCTCGAGCCCTCAAGCTTCGTCCAGTTTGATGTTAGCCCTCTCATCCAGGGTATGATTGGCCAGGCACCTAATAACTCCTGGCATATGTTATTCTAGGCCAGTAAGAATGGTAATTTATTTTCTAACATTTTAATGAACTTACATGAACTACGTCGGCACTGGTGTTGTTCAGCCTCTTATCAGCAGGTCGGACATCAAACAGAGGGCCTGCAGGATCCAGAGCAACTATCCTGGGTAGCTTTTGACCGGTATGTTCGTAAATCTTCTGTCCTATGAACCCAACAATATGTCCACCTAAGGAGTGTCCAATAGGTAAGATATTCCTCAGTGGAACGCCTTGTCGTTGGTGAAGCTCCAGAATCAAGTCGGTGATAATTTTTGCTGCAAAGATGAATTTATTAGTCACAATTTTTAAAACTTTAGAAATCTTTTCGAAATTGAAAAAATGTTAGGAGAAATGCCAAAATAATTAGAAATAGATGTAGAGTTGTAACCTTTTAGAAATTTTCATTTCTTGTACTTATTTAGCGAGAATTAATTTTTCTTCCTAGTTTAATTCGGACTGAGAAATCTTTATGCGGATGAATGAAAGACAATAAAAGCAATTCTTTTCTAGTTTACTACAGAAAAATGTAGTAAAGCCTACCGTACAAATCCTCAAAAGATAAACACTAGTAAAAACTTTTTTCTTAGGTTTTTCATAAGTATTTTCCTGTCTCAATGATAAAACTCGTTATTATATTACAAATTCTTTCTTTTAAAAACCCTTCATTGTAAAAGTGACCCAAAAAGTAATTTTCCTTCTCGAGAGCTAGTAGTTGACTACTTTAGTATTACCTATAAAGCTAGCGGCTTCAAAGCTACCTAATTCATATGTTTTTGCTAACTACCAATTAAATTATAACTAATTTGAACTCAGCAGAAAAACAGGGTGAACGATTTACAACCTTATTTTGGCATGCCAAGTATTCTACAATCCATATTTCAATAATTTTTGCTCTAGCATATTTATATTTAACAAATTTGCATTTTTGTTTATTTCTTTCAGTTTCCGTCGTCGTCATATGCTAATAAATTGCCAAATTTTTAAGGAGCGTGTTTTTTCGAAGTATGATATCCACTATTCACAGCAACGTTTTTTGCGCAGTCAAATTTTACTTTGGACGAGCAGCTACTTTTCAATAGAATTAATTATTTAAGCTATATTCCATTGGCAAGGCATTTTGTTTATGAATATACTGTTATACTCTTCAGCTCAAGAAAATACTTTTACCTCATACTGCCCATATTTCTCCGACTTTCGGCTAGAGGGATTTATTTAGGCCAATTTTGGGTAAAAGCGACTGCTTTGTTACCAAGTTTTGCTTCCGCTTAGAATATTTCATCAAAAATGTGTGTTAGATGTGTCTACCTTAGTTTTGTTCCCCACTGAAAATAACGTAAAAAAAAACAATCTTGTTCTTACAGAGTCTGCATCTAGCTTGGAATCAAAAAATAGGTAGTTTCAACTTTAAATGTTTGTGGAGTTTTACTATTACAAGTACAGCCCAGCAAGGAGACGTACATCATTATGACGTCATTGTGGTGAATTTTGGTCACGTTCGTCATATGCCAAATGAATGACGTCGCATTAGCGTCATTTTTAATGACGTCACATAAACGTTTGTCACTTGACGTCGTTATGACGTCAAATAATGTAATGGATAAAGGTGGGAGAAAATGTATCTCAAAACTTAATGATTTCACTTTTCTTATTCCTTCCTTATATATTTATGAAAGAATGTCTATGCTCGCATAAGTACCTACCAAAAAATATTAATTAATTAAATAGATATAGAATATCTAAATTATTATCCAAAAATACAGTCGACTTCAGGTAACGAAGGTATATCCCAAATAAAGCAGAGACGACAAAATTGTGGCTAATTATTCCGTTGATTGGGTTTTGATAGATTTTATGTGTGCATGAGGTAATTTTGTATTAACCGCGCTTTAGCTCACTGATGAATCACTGCACAACTTACCTAAGGTACAGACCAATGAATGATCTCATGTAATCCGACCCGATCCGACTGCAACCGAACCGCTGATCTCAATCCCGTGGGCGTATTCTCTATTTGTTGCATTCCAGCCGGCGGCGACTCGCCTGGCGATAAATATCAAACAGGTGGCCGGTTGCCATGGTGGTTGCTATGCCGTAGGCGTGTTCTTAATTTTTCATAGGAGAAGAAGAAGACGAAAACGGAGTTGGCAACTGTTGTCAATGTCAAATGTTGTTGACTATTTGTTTGTGAAATCAAAAAGCAAACGTACGAATATCCTTTTTTTTTTTCGAAGAAAAGGTTAGTTGTTGTGGGTTAGAATGATAACTATGATCTGATATCAGTGGAGTATTGTACAGAAACGATTTTGAGTATTTCAGTCTGTGTAGGTGACATTCGCGCGAGTGGTGATACTGATGCAAGCTTTGGATCATGAAAGACCGAAAACGTACCCAGAATCATGCTCGCCTGGGGTGCAATCTTAATGAGCAGATGATAGATATCGACCTGGCAATGAGTTTAGGGCAAAATGAAGGCTCACAATCGCAAAGCCGTTGTTTGGGCAGCTCTGTGACGACCTAACCTAACACTCTACCCCATTGACGCACGGCTGTAAGCGTAGTGCAAGGTGAGATTATTATTGTAGTTCTTTGACCAGTATCATGCTCAGTTAGTGTATAAAACAACATTTGTTCAAGCTCCTATGTATTTTAGGTGTTAGCAGCTCTGACGTCTGTGGCACTGACAGTGACAGTACTGACAGTTGCCAACTTCGTTTTGGTCTTCTTCTTCTCCTATGAAAAATTAAGAACACGCCTACGGCATAGCAACCACCATGGCAACCGGCCACCTGATATCAATCGCCAGGCGAGTCGCCGCCGGCTGGAATGCAACAAATAGAGAATACGCCCACCGATCATCACCACAAGGCACAAATTGCCATTTTCGCCATTTTCTACTTGTGTTTTCTACGATGAAGCTGTGACATGGGGATGGAGATTTTTAACCTTATGTGCTGTGTGTACAGTGTCTGTATGTGTGGATTCCACCATAAATAATAATAGGTATAGGTATAGTGTCGAGTGTTTCCTCAGGAATTGTGGATTTATTAAATTGTAGCCTCTTATTATATGGATTGAGCTGATTGAAAATTAAAAGTACTTTGAGATTTAGGCAAGTTTCTATAGAAGACTAGCAAAGCTATGATCATAATTTTTGTATCCTGTCTTTATTGTGAAATACATGATTAATTTATTTTGAATTAGTATATTTTATTACCCCTACTGAAATTAATGCTACACAGATTTCTCACAACGTTATCTCATAAATATTTATCCTATAAGATAATTAACGTCCAAACTATTTTGCCTAATAACTACGACTGCACCAGAAGATATCGTCAGATCAGCATTGACTATTGGAGAGACATAAAGTAAGACAAAGTAACCATCGCCAATAATCAGTGATGATCTGACGATACCTTCTGGTGCAGCCTTGGTTGCTGTATAAAATAGTGTCAACGGAACGACACGTACATGATGATATTGAGACGACACGTTTGTGACGTTATTGGGACGGCGGTTAGGTGACGTTACTAACACGGCACTCAATGACGTCTTTGGGCTGTGACACTGTGCTGTCACAGACACGTCATGTATTTCTCTTTATCGACGTGATAATGACGAATGGGGTGTCGTCAAAATGACGTTAGTATAACGACATCGTGTTTGCTGGGAGCAAAGTGGAAGGGAACTATTTCGTCTCCTTAGAGCAGAAGTATGCTAAGTCAAAAAAGTATATTTTACAGGGGAAGCTTTTTTTTGTTTTTGAGATATTGTAAACTGAAAAACTGCTTGATGAAGTTTATATAGCCATATGAGATAACTGGTTATAAGGTGCACTACTTGGAATTGGGACAATCTTGATGTTATAGAAAATGGTGGACATAGCATATACTAGCAGTACTCCAGCGCCACTGGTGGTATACTAACTCACATACTAGAGAAAAGAATAAAGTACAGGCAGAATAAACCTATGTCCTCCGATGAAGTGTACTAACTCCAAACAAGCGAAAGCAGAACTAGCGTAAGTCCATTATCATTGTATACTATCTCCAAAACAGCACATCGGTACTACTCTACCTAAATTCAACACTGAAGAGATATACTGAATTTTGCGAATTTATTATCCCCCCTTCAGTGTGGACTTGGAATACTTCTGCAGCAATTTCGATGATCTTTAATGTATACCTAGGCGTTTAAATCTCAAAATACGACAACTTGGACATAATATAGTTCTGCTCTCAAAGGACGATTTGTACTTGTGTCAATTTGGTGCGCCAGTTTGCAACTGCCAATTTCATACCGCTTTTTATATCAATCTCACTCATCTCATGTTAACTTGATAGATGATAAAAATTCTTTAGGAGACCAACAATAATGGTTAACGATTTTTTTATATAATTTACCTTACATGCATCTCTTAATTACTATTAAATAGAAGGTTGTAGGATATGACTAATACTTCGTGATATATAGTAAACAGGTAGATATACGGCTGACAATTAAATGATACCATTTAATAATGATTACTATTTAACTATGCAACTATACGTATAATATAGGAGAGTGTAATAATGAAATATGTATACACGTATATGTGCACGTGGTTCAGTTTAACACTATTATCTTAATTCATAATTGCTTGTTAATTAATTAATGTATAACAAGCATTTGTGATTGAAGCAAAAAAAACAAGCCTTGTTCAAAAGAAGCGCTCAAGTTTTAAGCCTGTAAACTAAACTGTCCAATATTGTGCTACTGTTAACACTGTTACGGTCCTTGCAAAAGGTACATATAGTAACTGTATTATAAAAAGGAGAATTAGTTGCGTGAAGATAATCAAACAGAAAAAAAAACAAATAGCTGGCTAAGCACGCAAAAGGGAAACAACGATAGCTGCCGACACGTGTTTCGGACTTATTGGACCTCATCAGGGCAGCGTAATGTAAGACAAAGTTGGGAGGCCTTAGAAGATGAAATACACCAGGATGTCGTACCAGAAAATCAATGATGCATTTGCGGTATCGACTGGACACACCCTCTACTTTGGAGGGCCAGAGTACCAGTGTCACCGCGGAGATCACTATCCTTCCTGGCTTTAGGATTCATCGTACGGGGGATTATAGTGATCTCCGCGGTGATACTGGTACTCTGGCCCTCCAAAGTAGAGGGTGTGTCCAGCCGATGCCGCAAATGCATCATTGATTCTCTGATACGACATCCTGGTGTATTTCATCTTCTATAAGGCCTCACAACTTTGTCTTAGATTACGCAGCCCTGATGAGGTCCAATAAGTCCGAAACACATGTCGGCAGCTATCGTTGTTTCCCTTTTGCGTGCTTAGCCAGCTATTTGTTTTTTTTTTTGTTTTTTTTTTCTGTAACTGTATTATATCGTCTGTAATATAACTCCGAATTAGTCCTGGATATTGACAAACCGAGTGACAAACTAATTTCGAAAACACTTCTTTAATTCAAACTTCGAACATGGCTGCCAAATATTGTGCTTTTGTTAACACTATTATGATCTTTCCAATATAGCAACTGTGTCATATCCTCATACAATGCATTATTTTATCAGTTCATGGCAAAACATAGAACTATTAAATAAAGAATCAGGAACCAAGCTTCATAAGTGACCTTAATATGACAACTATTGAAGTATGTATGATAGAAAGCTCCTATTGACAACAATATTCTAAATAATAATATAACAAATAATATGGAAAAACGAAAATAAATAAATTTCTTCGAAACGTTTTTAAAGTAGATTCCACTGCAGCTAAAATCTTTTTGGTCCCTTACTTCACTAACATTGTTCATAAACTTACCAACGTCATAGGTGTTGATAGATGAAATGTAGTAGAACTCGTTAGCAGGCTCTTTCCAGTCTACCTCAATTACAGCGTAACCTTTCTTCAAAAGGTTATCTTTTATCTCTGTGTACCATGTTGCCTCTCTGAAAAGAGGGGAAACTATTTTGAAAAACGACATAAAATGTAAAATACCCTAATTAACTATTCTTCGAACGAATTTCAAAATTAGACGAGCTATTGTGAAGTTAAGCGATCCAGAGCCTTATGATACACAAATTGCCTGAGAAAGGAATACGGCTGCTGCATACAAAATGTGGTGCCATAGTAACTAGTCTTACTACCTCGCCAAGAAACACACCAGGTTAATTGAGAACCTGCTGTGTGACATACTTGAGATGCCAGCCAACAGAATGCCAAGAGTCGTGGACATTGAGATCCCATGAATGACATACAGAATGGGCTCTAGAACAACCTCAACATATATTATGTCGAACGAAATTGAAATTGAGGAATTACAAGAAAAACATATCTTCAATGTCCACAAAAAGGTTAAAGAATTATCAGGTAAACGACGGAGGCAAATAAGTACACTAAAAGATAAAGATGGAAATTTTATCGCAAACATCACAAGTCGTTACAGACACAAGGCAACAGAATCTGGTGCAAACAGGCGAAATAGGTCCAGAAATAACTAACGACGAAGTCATGAATGCTATAGAGAACATGAAAAACAACAAATCACCTGGACCTGATCAGATACCATCAGAAATTTTTAAACGTATTGATCGAGAACATACAGGGTGAGTTTTTAGTACCGGCTCGGTCGATAACTCCACTATTGTAGACGATAGTTGTACATAAAAGTTGTAGCCACGGATATGCTCCTTGCTCAGAAAATATTTTGATTTATACAGGGTGATCCATAACTACGTGGTGATGCAAACATATATTTTTTAAATGAGATACCCTATATATTATCCCATATTTAGATTCTACTAATTATCCCACATTTACATTCTACTAATAATTTCTCTTCTCACAATATAAGATATTGTAACATTATACAGGGTATTTCAAAAGTTATGACCACTTTTGTATCCAAATCGCTGTCAAACGAACGTACTGTATATTAAAAAGTGATTAACCAAAAATTCTTTTTTTCACGTGGAATGATTAAAAATATCATCTACTTTTAAAATCGGCTATGAAAAAGGCCCGCGACCCACATTTGTATACGGGGTGATGTAGAATGCAAATTCAGATTTTCTCTTTTTTTTTCAACGTAACCCCCAATATTTTATTATACCAACGAATTGCTTTTACTCTGCTCTTCCATCTTTGTATAGCACTTGTTGTACCTAGGTCCATCAGTTTCCGAGATATTTCGATTTTTCTGTAAATTTAAAATATAGCTTCTATTTGTGTACTGAAATTTATTTATTTTGAGAAAGTACTATCGAATTTTCTTTTATTTCACGTTCAACTAAATTATAAGGTCATCATAGTATTTGATGAAGCCAAAACCCTGAATCATCGAGATAATAAATTCAAGAATGCTGAGGAAACAATTTTGTAGGCGTGATGCATAATTATCAAGCAGATTTATCAGGTAGGCTTTGAAAAATTGACAGTTTTCATAGCCTGCTCAATAATTTCGTACTGTGTGAGAAAGGAGATTTAAAAATTGATTATTCCATTGACGGTATTTAGGAGAATCTTTGAGAAATTGCCTACTTGCCTTTAGGGTATATCAACTAAGAACAGCAATATCCAGAACGAAGGCACTCTAAAACTAATGCGTTTGAAAGATTGGAGAATCGTTTTATTTGGACTGTGTGTGTGATTGTTTCCTCAGCACACTTGACCTATAATATCTCGTTAATTCAGTGTTTTGACTTGATCAAGTACTATCATGACCTTATATTTTAGTTGTTTGTTAAACAAAAATAAAATTTGATAGTATTTTCTCAAAATAAATAAATTTTAGTAAACAAATAGAAGGTATATTTAAAATTTGTAGAGAAATCGAAATATCTCGAAAACTAATGAATACAGCCATAACAAGTGCTATACAAAGATGAAAGAGCATATTAAAAGAAATTCTTTGGTATAATAAAATATTGGGGGTTACATTTAAAAAAAGAGGGAAAATCTAGATTTTGCATTCTACATCACCCTGTATACGAATATGCGTTTTTTTATAGCCGTAGTTATGGATTACCCTGTATAAATCTAAATATTTTCTGAGCAAGGGACATATCCGTGACTACAACTTCTACATACAACTTTTTTCGCTACCTTCTAGTAGTGGAGTTATCGACCGAGCCGGTACTAAAAACTCACCCTGTATATGGTCCATTACAAATCTTCTTAATGTTGTTTATAGAACGGGCATAATCCCAAAAGAATGGCTGCTTTCAACATTTGCAGCTATCCCGAAAAAGCCAAATGCCAGAGAGTGCAGCGATCATCGAACAATAAGTCTCATGTGTCACATTCTGAAGATATTGCTTAAAATTATCCATAAACGTGTACATAACAAGTTTGAAGAAGATATCAGTCAAAGCCAATTTGGGTTCAGAAATGCATTGGGGGCACGGGAAGCTCTACTTGCTCTAAATGTTTTAATACAGAGGTGCCTAGATGTGAACCAGGATCTTTTCGTATGCTTTCTGGATTACAACAAAGCATTTGATCGTGTAAGACACGACAAGCTCATGGAAATTATGAGTGAAAAACTTATTGATTTTAACGACATGAGAATCATCATTATGTCTGTCTCAAGCCTTACACCAAACACGTTTACACAACATTTTCAACAGCTGGGCCTGGACGAAAGTTAAACAAAGTATTCCAAAAGTTTGTAATCCTGAAGACCTGTAATATTGTGCGATCCTTCCTACATTCCGATCAATAATAGTCAGGCTGTTGACTTGTCACAGCCCGTCAACACCTGCTGCTACCGCAATTATGCGAGTGGAACTTAGAAAGTCAGATAATAATAATAATAATAGCTTTATTTACCCAACAGTTTCCTATTTACAATTCCCAATTATAAGTAAATCACTTACCTATCGCCAGTCCATCCATGAATAAGAAAAGCAAACTTGCTATTTTTATATGGCGACACTCTCTGTAAGTCATCCTTGTTAATCCTTACGTATTTATTTGGATCATCTTTGGTGAAAAGATAGAAGGTTATATTGCTGGGAGTTACAGGCGCGGCTTGAATCTCCCGGCTTGTGACAGCTGCCTTTCTGTATATTGCGAAGAAGTCATCCTTCAAGGGTTCAGGTATAACGTTGAGGGCATCTGTATCAGACATTATAATATTTGTTTGTTAGGTAATTGTACCAAATATTGCCACCTTCAGAGTAGTTTCTATAGCTGTTAGTACACAATAAAAGTGACGCGTCTCAAAATATGCTATTCTGCAGGAGCCATTTTAAGAATTTCTAGTTCATTTAATGTTCATCAGTGGAACAGGTCTAATAATTCGAAATTATTTCAACTTAAGAATGTTTCGTTTTCGGCTTCTTTATAGGATAATTGTGTCATGTTTCCAAAATGTTAGTTGTTAGGCATAAAATATAATTATTAAACTGCATAAAGACTCAAGAGAAAAGGCTTTTTTGCCCCAGGAAAGTCCGACAACACAAAAGAAGGCATTTTTCCAGACAATTGAAGGGTCCAATGCAAGAAGTGCCTAAGTCCTAAGTCACGTTTTCATCAATTATATCGGTACTATCAGTGCCTCCTATGCGAACTTCTTGTTAGCTCTATGTAGTATATCTTAGAATGTTGTCAGATGCACCTAAGTGAAAGTGATTATATGAGCATATGAGCTTTCAAAATAGTTCTCAGTTCAGTGCAACAGCTCATGTCGAGCTAAGTACCAGATAAAATATATTCAATAGAAGAGGAGCCTAAGTACACAGTCTGTAACTACAAATGACCACTTCACGCAAAAATCAAATGGGAATGTCTAACTTTTTTTATGCGGTTAAACGTAGGATTTGATAACCTTTCTAATGATAACAGGTTGCGAATATCAATCTCTGATAGTTTTCATTTAATTTCAAATTTTCAAACAAGTCGGCGTTTTTCAATTTTCCTACCTATAAGCCACGTAGCAGGCCATTAAATATAAACAAAAACGTGTTCAGGTAGAAGAAAACAACCAACTTAGCAGAAAAATACACACGAACTGGACTAAAGGGACAAGATTATAAAAATTACAACAAATAAAGTCTAACCAGAAACAAGGGCGGAACATATCTTTGGTCAAAGAAAAGCTGGAGTATGGCAGAAATGGATTTTTTTCACGGCCTACTAGCTACTGCGTTGTACTAGAGATTGGCAATCTCCAAAACCATTAAAAATTTTGAAATGAAACGAAAACTACTAGACCATGTCGTCGGCAATTTATTATTTTCATAATTAAATTTCACATTGAATGATATAAAAAGGTATGCAACTCTGTCAAAGCTCAAGTCAAAGGTACCTCTGACTGAAGTTCTGAAAATATTTCAGTACCTATTAGTAAGATCACAGAAAATGAAGAATGAATTAAAATTTGTTCAAATTATAAAACATAACTTAAATGGCAGAAAATTTAAATCTGATTTGTCAGTATTCCTTTTTTTGCAATATTGCTAATAGATATTGAAAAATAGAAGGGCTCCAGTCAGAGGTATCGACTTCGACGCAAATTACTACTTACTACACCATTACATAATTATGATTGATTATTGCGTGCTGGAGCAACAGTCGCTGGTTGTTTTTGTTCCATATCAAGGTTTTTAATTGTCTTGGAAATTTTTAACCTTTAGTAAATTGCGGTAACCACTGGACTGTAAAAAATATCTATTACTGCCATACTCCAGCTTCTATTTGACCTTAGAGTTGTTGTCGCAGTTGTCTCTGGGAGAGTTGATTTGTTGTAAGAAATTTTTATCACCTTGACTCATTATTTCATTTCGTCTGTACCTTTTTTCTAAGTAACTTGTTTTCTTCCATCTGAATCAACATGTTTTTGTTTATATTTCGTGGCTTGCTACGTTGCTTATAGGCAGGAAAATTGAAAAACGCCGATTTGTTTGAAAATTTGGAATTAAATATAAACTACCAGAGATTGATATTCACAACCTTTCATCAACACAACCTTTCACAAGGTTATCATATTCTACGTTTAACCGTATTAAAAAAATTAGGCATTCCCATTCGAAAAAATCAAGTTATCGCTGGTCGAAGTTTCCTTAATTAATTGACCGATTGCTCCAAGCATAAACGTAATTTAAATTTGACAGTCTCATCAAAGCTGGCGCATTTTATGCTTAGTAATACGGCAAAGTCACAGCCTTCGAAGATTTATAATCTCTGCGATATTCAATTTTTTCCTGATACTTACTTATACCGAAAATGGGGAGTTACACCTAAACGGTTTGCTTTAAGTCCCATGGGTGATACATAAAGTCACACTAGAATTCACCAAGGAATCTGAATATGCAATAATGTATGAGGTGTTCCATTTAAAAAACATAACTTTGATACATTTCGTGTTTTGGGACACCCTGTATAACATGAAAATGTTTTTAAAATGTAGCCTTTATGGGGCTCTATCCACCCGAAATTATTATTTTTTTTTCATCAAACACTTTAGCCATAATGCTCCGTGTCGAATAACGTGAATAACTCTGCATATTTCTACAAAGATAAGACAGAGAAAGAAACCATAGCGGCATGTTCCTATAGTTGTTATTAGCAACTGTAGCCACTCACAACCACAGATTAACTGTTGTGCCCATCACAGACCATGAGCAAATATTCATTAGCCAAACTGCAAATAACTGTTCACGTTATATCTTTAAACTGAAGTCTGAAGAGTCTAATCACTGATAAACTAAGGAAATCCCCGAATTTAAAGAAAAGAAATGTCTGACGTCATATTACGACAGCAAATTAAAAACTCATTAAATAAGCTGAACAACAAATGTGCATAGTAAGCGGAACTCTATCAAAATTTAGATATCACGATAATATAATTAAATGGCGACAATACATCCCACATCAAAAAGTGATTAATGTTATAACTAAGAACGACCCCAAATTATAGAAATCATAGAAGAAGAATTCTGGAAATAGCTAAATTTTGTAGATTATTAAAATTTGGAAATCTTTAAAATTTCGAGAAATTTGAAGATTACAAACAAATTTTTTTTAAAATATTGGAAGATATGAAATATACGAAAATTAAGAAAATCTTTAACAGAAGTGTTTGTGATTATTAAGATTCTTGGAAAATGCGATTTTTGATAAGTGTTATCGTCATATATGCTATGTAAGGTATGTACGTGTGAGAAGTACTGAGTCTGACCTCATTTTACTCCCCACACCGATAGGTGTGGCGAGTTTTGTGATCGCGAAAATTTTCGATTTTCAGATAATCCACTTTTTGAACGTTTTATGATATGATAATCCATGTCACTGATTTTCGACGGTCTGTCTATCTCTCTGTTGGCGTACTTCTACCCCCGTAATCTCAGTAACCGCTGCATGGATTGTGATGAAATTTGGGTAGCGATATAATGTGAGGTCGTAGTGGGTAATGCTGCTATTTTCAAAATCGGTCCATGGATGGCAACGTAATGAGCAAAAGACCAAAAATTTCAAATATGCCTTACACTTCGTTTTCAGGCGTCTTAGGAGTTCCTCATCATTTTCTACTTTTCTTTGGGCGGGGGTAAAATCGAGGTGGTTGGAGGTAGGGGGTTGTAAAATCGAAAAATTTGTTGTTTTCATAATAGGGTGTTCATTGACTTGTGAAGAAACGATTTAGCGACATAATAAGCCTTCTTAGGTCGATCCGAACATTGCGTCGCCTATTACAGAAATCAAGGGTCTTGTATACGAGTATTGCTTTAGATCGTTTTGTATTGTGTCGCCTAGAAGGTATTGAATTCATTTTAATGACATTTTGATACAGTATTATTACCGTGGCGAGGATGGTAAGCACGCCTACTACAGCCCCACAACATATCGCTACCCAAATTAACATGCAGCGGTTACTGAGATTACGAAGCTAGAAAAACGCGCACAGACAGACAGACCGACAGGCCGACAGACAGACCGACGTCGATTTATAAATCGTGTCAGTGCCGGTGCAGCGATAAACAAAAAAGTAAAAACACAGAAACAGCTCAAATTTCGATTTTAGATCTCTCTTTGTGATATGAAATGTATGTGATTATTTTTTTTTTACTTAAGCTAGATATTACATCAGTAATATCGGGATACTATTTTTTGGAACTTGGTCAGGTTACGGGTCAGTTTCTACATTTTTTGAGCGGGGGTGAAATTGGGGTGGTTAGGGAGTAGGGGATAGTGAAACTCAAAAATTTGTTTAACTCGTAAAATACTCTACAATGCTAGAAAAACGCCAACAGACAGTCAGACCGACAGAGATGAGTGACGTGGATTTTCGTTATGTAGATATCATAAAATGCCCAAAAGGCATATTATCTCAAAATCGGAAATTTTCGCGGTCACAATAATACTCCCATATCCCTTTCCGGTGTGGGAAGTAAAATGTGGCAAATGATCAGGAATCTCTAAATCACGTCAAAACGAAGTTTGAGCGGTTTCTTATATTTTTGGTTTATTGATTATCGCTGAGCCATCACTAACACGATCTATAAACACTGTGTGTGTTCCATCCTCGCCACGGTAATAATATTGTGTCACAATTTCATTAAAATACCTGTATGTATACATCAGAAAATTCTAGGTTCCTTGGTTTCTGTAATAATGGTTCAAATAGACCTAAAAAGTGTATTATGCCGCTAGGTCTTTCTTTCACACGTCAATGGACATCCTATTAGAAACAAAACAATTTTTTTCAGTTTTCTCACCCCACCAACCCCAACCACCTCAATTTCACCCCCACCCAAAAAATGTAGAAAATCATTAAGAACCCCCGAAACGCCCATGTATTGATTCTAAAAATTATAACAGTATTACCTACGATGCCGACGACTACAGCATATATCTACCCGTCATATATTACAGATAAGTATCAAAAAGGCTTAGGTACCCCAAAATCGAATGTTTTCGCGATCACAATACTTTTCTCACCCATCGGTGTGGAAAGTAAATAGACGCCTCGAAAACGTATACCGGGTGTCCCAGAATTTCCTTGACACGTGATATTTTCGTAACGTAAAACGGTTCAAGCAAGAACTGAGTTGTACTTTTGAAGGTACTATAGGGTCTATCATACCATGCATTCAAAACGTTTTTTTTTGTACGTCAACCCCTAAAAGTCACCCAAATGGCACCCCATAGGTTTTCCTACATAAATGATATCCCCATTTTATTTAAAATCTTGTGGTACCTTTAATTTTATATGCAAACTTATTTTTTCCGTAAAATCATAAGCATAAGACAAATGAAATTATAATTTGTTTGACGCCTGATATTTTTGTAACAAAAACGGATAAAAAAGAAAAGTAAGTGGGTTTTTCAAGGGTAGTGAATGACCTATCATTCCTTGCTTATGAATCATTTTTTTCTTACTTAAACCCCTGGAATCCACCCCTAGCTTGTTCTTTCAAATTTCAATCCACAATTTTGCATGGAAAAATAAATTTTTTACTTGAATTTAATTACACAAAGGTACTATAACGTTTTAGTTAACGTAAGAAATTCATAAAAATTGTGGATTAGTAGCTTGAAAATAAATAGGGGTGGGTTTTCCAGTTGGAGTGATTTTTTTGTAAGCGCAATATGATAGGTAGTTCGGTTCATTTAAAAACCCACTTATTTTCTTTTTTATAATTTTTTTGTTACGAAAATATTTGGCGTCAAACAAATCCTAATTTTATTTACTTTATGCTGATGACTTTACGGAAAAAAATGGTTTTTGTACGAAATCAAAGGCATTACAGGAAATAAAATAAGTACTTCATTTATGTAGGAAAAGCTATAGGGTGCTATTTGGAAAAAAAAGTTGGGGGTGAGTTTAAGGGGTTGACGTACAAAAAAATGTTTTGAATGCATGGTATGATAGACCCTATAATACCTTCAAAAGTACAACTCAGTTCTTGCTTGAACCGTTTTTCGTTACGAAAATATCACGTGTCAAGGAAATTCTGGGACACCCGGTATAATTCAACAAGGTATAAAAACTCCGGACATCATAATATTGTCAAATTGTTTCCATCTATGATAATGGAAACAAATTATGTGAAATTCCAATTTTTAGCCTCTATTTCGATGGCTAATATATTTACATTTCACCAACTTTAGATCAATACGTCACTAATTAGTCCACGGCATGGTTCATAAAGTTTTCCTACCAACTTAAAAAAATTAAAAACTAAACTTACCTATGTATCCAATGAAACAAATAACGAAAACTGTTGGGAAAAAACGTTTCATGGTCACCTCATCTACACTGCTGAAACACAACTGAAGGAATGGTTAATTACTTGAAACATTTATTTATATATAAACCGGTACTGGCCAGTATACCTGATACAAGATCAAAATAAATTCTTGAAATTGCGTATTTTGCATTAATTATAATCCAAATCTGGTTATAAAGGACTTCTGCTTATGACACCAATATATTTGAAAATTGAAGGAATCGGCCTTTATCAGAGCTTGCCGAACTTTAAAGCTTCTAGTACATTTCACAGAGACATTTTCACAATATTAGGTATGTGAAATAATAATAATAACATCGATTTTTCAATGGATTCCAATGGCACTAAATAAATACATATCTGTTCAATGTAAATTTTCCATCCAAACAAGGATACCTAACAGTATTGTTGTTTATGAACTAATAAATAATTCTGTTTATATCGAAATTTTAAATCAAGATGGGATACTGGTATTCCTAGTCGATTAAAACAAACCATTGACAGGAGTAGTATGGTATTGGATACTGTGGTATTGATCTTTCTAGCCAATGCGACTAGTACCATCAGTATTGTTAACGGCTTACTTTATACTGGTTAAAAATGCAGAGGTTGACATATACCGGGTGTCCCAGAATTTCCTTGACACGTGATATTTTCGTAACCAAAAACGGTTCAAGCAAGAACTGAGTGGTACTTTTGAAGGCACTATAGGGTCTATCAACCCATGCATTCAAAACATTTTTTTTGTACGTCAACCCGTAAAACTCACTCCCAACTTTTTTTTTCAAATAGCACCCCATAGGTTTTCCTACATAAATGATATCCCCATTTTATTTAAAACTTGTGGTACCTTTAATTTTATATGTAATTATTTTTTTCGAAAAACACAAGCATCAGACAACTGAAATAATAATTTGTTTGACGTCTGATATTCTTGTAACAAAAACGGATAAAAAAGAAAAGTAAGTGGGTTTTTCAAGGGTAGTGAATGACCTAACCCCTGGAATCCACCCCTAGCTTGTTCTTTCAAATTTCAATCCACAATTTTGCCTGGAAAAATAAATTCTTTACTTTAATTTAATTACCGTAGTGCCTTACTTTTTATGCCCCTACTGCAATTTATCGTTAAATTTGGCACCCGTGTGCGGGGCACACCCTGGTTTCCTCTTCGGGATGGTTCTTCCATTGGCCTTTGTTTATGTGTAGCACCTTACATTTGCTCATCCCGAACTCCATCCTGACATCTGACGTACAAACCTCTGTTATTCTGAGTAATTCTCTCAGTTGCACGTCGGTGGCAGCATATAGTTTTATATCGTCCACGTAGAGGAGATGATTGATTCTGTGTTGATTTGCTTTCTGGTGTCTGATGTTGAAACCATAGTTTGTGCTGTTAAGTGCATTGGAAAGCGGATTTAGACAGAGACAGAACCACAGTGAACTGAGAGAGTCACCCTGGAAGATGCCGCGTCATATGTTTAGCTCCTCCGTTTGGATATAGCCGTCCTCAGTTTTGAGGTGTATGTTGGTTCGCCATGTCTCCATAGTTCTTGTAAGAAACCGACGAATGCCTGGGTTTATTTTATATATTTGTAGAATTTTAGTTAGCCAGCTATGGGGTACAGAGTCAAAGGCTTTTTTGTAATCTATGAAACAGGTATGAAGACTCCTATGTTCTTTTCTAGTTTGCTCCATGATCACACTATCAATTATCAGTTTTTCTTTGCAACCTTGGCTTTGTTTTCTGCCTCTTTTTTGTTCTTCAGTAAGGATGCTGTTTTGCGTAAGGTGTTGTTCAATCCTTCTGCATATTGTTGCGGTGACGATCTTGTATAAGGTAGGGAGACATGTGATTGGGCGGTAGTTGGCAGGGTTCTTGGTATCTGCGTTTTTGGGTTTTATATACGTTATGCCCTGTGTTAAGAATTTGGGAAATCTTTCGGGTTGGATTATGGCTTTATTGATTTGGTTCGCAAGCATTTCATATGTTGCACTGAATTGCTTGTACCAGAAATTTTGTATATTATCCACGCCTGGGCACTTCCAATTGTGGGTATGTTTTATCGTCTCAGCTATTTCCTCTGGTGTGAGAATGGTGTCTCCCTGCTCCTCTATATGTTGATGTTTTTGCTCTTCTTGTTTGATCCATGGAGCGTCTTCATTATGTGTTTTGGGTTCTGACCATAGGCTTCCCCAAAACTCAGTTAGCTCTTGTTTACTAGGAGGTTCTATTGTTGTAATCTGGTTGTTGGGTGTTATCTTTTGGTAGAACTGTTTTTCACTTTTCTGAAAAAGATTGTTAGCATCCTTTCTGGCATTGGACTCGTTGTATCTGCGGAGTCTAGCTGCATAGACTGCAAGCTTCTGTTTAAGGGTATCAGCTATTTCTGGTACTGTCTGTTGTGGTGACTTGGATTTGAGTATATTAACAATTCTTTGTACGCGCTTCGAAGGGTTGTTATTGTTGGTGTATTGCGCGAGGTGTGCCAGATCCTTTCTGATTGTGCTAATTTTATTTTCAATTCTTATTTGCCATTTAGGTTTAGATCTTTCGGTTGTGCGGTTTGTAGACCGTTTTGGAAGTTTTTGGCCGTTAAGTATGAGTGTAGTTGCTGCGGCAGCATATATAACAGTATGGATGTCTTCTAGTGTACTGTCGTTTGTTATAAATTGTGGTATTACGTTAGCATTTATTGAGTGTAATATTTGTTGGGTGTTGTTCTTAAAGATTAGGCTGGGCAGTGGATCTCGTAGTGTAGGGTTGGTGCCACACCATTTGTTGAATTGTATGTTCATCACTTCTTCGGCAGATTGTGTGATAGAAAGTGGTCGATTAATGTTTCGGTTTTGTGTGGTTGTGGAAGGTGAGTTAGTGAATGTTGTGTTTGGTGTACCTGGTGTATGCTATGCTCGGGATTAGTTTCGAAGTGTATGTTGGTCTTGTTGAATGTGGTTGTGTCTGGAGTGTGGTTATTTGGAGACTGAATGTTTTGTGTCTCCGTAATTGATTCAACAATATTTATTTCGTTGGATACCGGATTTTTTTTGCTGGTTTTGTCGGTCGTATCGGTGTTTAGGGACTGGTTATTTCGGGTATGTATGTGTTGTGTCTCCGCGACTGATTCAGAAGCTAGCAAATCATTCGGTTGAACTGTATTTGTTTCGCCTGCTACAAGATTCTTTATAGCTTGTAGTTCTTGGGGTGTAAGGCGGTTGTTTTTTGTTATGACTCGTTTTTGGTCAATGAGTCTTTGTTCAGTTACACGTTCTGCGAGGTGTGGGTATTGTGCTATAAATAGCCTGTGCAGCTCATGTCTGTAGCCTGTAGAGATGGTTTCTAGTTTCGAAGCGGTATAGTAACAGCGCATTACAGATTTGTTCATTTCAGTGGTCCACTGTAAGCGCTGTCTTGGTTTACCAGCTTTGGTGGTTGCCGGCTGTACCGGCAAAACATCCGCAGCTGGGTTGGGTGCTACTGGTTGTTCTGGGGTTTGAATTTGAGGTTCAGGTGAATTTAATCGACGTACCCTAGGCCGTCGTTGGTTCTTTGCAAAAGTTACTTTATCCATCGCATTCCCACGAGTCGGGACGATCTAAAAGTCGCTCTCCCGGGTGACGCCCATTCCAGGAGAGAAGGCACTTATATTTACTCCGAAGTTGGCCCAAGGTGCTCCGGAGGATTTGCGACTTTACTGTCGGGTTTTGTTGAGGCTTTCTCCTCGCGAGCCGGCCCGTTAAGGCAAGCCCCCCGGTTGCGTACCCCTCACAACGTTCCCCAGCCACGCCCTGCTGAGGTCGTTGAAGTGTGGGGCGCAATAACGATATGTGACAGAAGGACCGGCGCTCAACCTTCTGTGGCATTTCTGTGGCATTATTATTATTATTATTAGATACATTGGACAGCCACATAAGTGTCACAGCTCTTGTTTGTAGGGAAAAAAACATGACTATGACAGAAAAAATAATAAAGAAGAAAAAGTATACATACTGATACGAACTAGTACAGCGCCACTGAACCCATATATACTATAAACATACCATACATTCAATATATACAACCCTATAAACAAAAAATCTAGAGAAACATACTCACATTGATCCCATCAAGAACGCTCTAGTGCCAAACTAAAAGCATTGCTTGTCTTGTTAACGCTGTAACGTGATGTCTGACGAAACCAATGTGAGACTACTATCTCAAACTGAATAATTACGAAAAAATATAATAAGCTGAACCAACGAACATAAGCTCATTACCTAATATTACAAATCGCACAGTGTACAATGCTTACAACAGTATATGGCTAATGACCATGCAGTCGATACCCAACATGGTGAAGACGGTGTTAATACCTAAGAGCCTGTGTATTTCCTTCCTAGTTTTTGATTTTATCCATTTTTTGAGCTACTTCTATACATTGATTTTGAATTCAATTGTTTAATTTCATCTGGCAGGAGATTATACAGTCTAGGCCCTAGAGAGTAATAACTCCTTTGGGTATCAGTTTTTCCTACTCTGGATGTCTTATATTTTAAGGGATTACGAGTGGCATAGTAGTGTTCAATGCTGATGAGCTCCGATCTATCACAATGCTGTCTCATTAATACTGAGTGGCAAAATAATTGACGAATATCAAATACCTCACACTCCTTATATGTATAAGGCTTCTGTAGGATATAAAGAGTCTTTACAAAGCATAATTTTTAATATCCACCTTTGGGTTCTCTCTAGCTGCGACATAGGATTATTTGTAGTTCCCCCAAGCTACAATGCCATATAATAAATGTGGTTCAATCAGAGCATAGTAGAGTGTTTTCAAATCAGTTTATTTTATTTTTAACCCTTAACCCGAAACATGTGTATATTTACGTTAATCGGAAATATCTGGTCTGTGAGACCACGATTTGCAAAAAGCGCAATTAGAATCAAAATCAAGCTTGGTCGGGTTTAAATACTTTCTTTATTAGTTCTTATAACCATAATACAAATTTTTTGGCTACATTCTAGGCAAATTGGTTTGGAACACAACATGCTTCACATGTCTGGGTGACATGAAAGAATTGATGCTCTCTATTTCCGTCAATCGACCTATGGCGCACTGATGATCGCTAATAAGCGTGAAACAGCTGTCTGCGTACTGGTGGATTGACGGAGGTGAGCAACCCTCGTAACTTGTCATCTGTTATTGCTACACAGCCTAGAGCTTGAGTTGCTACTTCCTTGCTGAATGCAAATTCAATGCTCGTTTTCATTTCTAGGGGAATATTGGTACTCAGTATTTGTTTGGTTTGACCTGTCAGACCTGCAAAATTTTAAATACAGCGGCGCTGATCTGAGCATAGTCTCTGCTTCATGCCAGGAAGGTTTCTCATCGGCAAGTCGCTCGGAATTACAATTTTTCAGAATGACCAAACTAATTTTGATAAAGGTCTCATGGACCAATGCTTCGGGTTGATGGTTAAACATTAGCCTCCATTTTGTAGCAACAAGTATGTGCTTTATAATTAAATTTTTAGCTTTTTGTATCTTTATTTTGTAAAGATAAATAATATAAACTTTGTGAAATTTGGAGGTACCCTTCGAGGTCCATGTTGGATTGATGTGATGGTATTCGTATGAAGCATCCCTTCTAGTTCCCGAAATTTTTGAGATTGTATCTCCTCGCTACTTGTGTGGGCTAAGTAAATGCGATGTGTGCTAATTTACTCTCTTTGCTCGGAACTCCTGCTTTCCATAGTAACTTTGATGTGAATTTTATGCTTTGTTGCCTTTAGAATGACGAATATCTTGGCAAATGGAAAATTTATATACAACGAATGCTTTACAAAGCTAAAAAAACATTAGTAGAAGTATTCAAACATAGCTCAGTGAGCGGTAACTGATAACCGTTTTTTTAATTTGGTTTCAGTATTAACCCTAAACACGCACATTAACGTACCAACATTGCAAGTTTGTTCAAAATATTTAAAATGGTATAAATAGGATTCTATATTTTAAAACTGTATACATCCTCCAAATGTTCACTCTAGATAATTATTTGTAGAGAACACCTAAATATGCGTCATCAATAAAGGAAAATTCAATTCAAAGCTTGCACATTGTCAAGACTTGTGAGCACAGAACTTTCGGTAAAGATGGAATATTACAAAATAGAAGATTAGTCAAATTTCGCTTGTTTAAGATTTTTTTTAGGAGGAGGTAGACCTCGCAAAACTGTTGCTCTTCCGGTATCCGTTTACCAGAGGATGGAAACTAGACAAGGTCGGTCTACCTAAAATAGCGGGAGAGTCGATCCTATTTGCGGAGGTGGTGAAGGATCTTGTCCAAACACTGGACGAAAGACAGTCAGAAACAAGGTGGCGGCTGTCTCATGAGAGCCGTATCTACTACACCTGGCAATGGAGACCCTGCTAAATTCAACCCCTCTATACATTGAGTAGAAAAGTTACTAGAAGCGTTGCCTACAGACTGCTGTTAATTAGCAGACAGCACAAGAAGGAACTAAGAATGGACACAACCTGTATAATGCGTGAAACCATGAATCACCATATACTTGGAACGGTCTCGGACTCTATGATTCCAGCGCACACGGAAAGATCCTAGAACGTTGTTTTCCCAATTGTTGAAGTTTCAGTAAATCTTGGGAGGTATACCATAATTTTCTAAGCAAAAGTCATAGCCATAGAGTTGGAAGTCAGGGAACTGAACAAACGACACCTGACAAACGAATCTATAAAAATATTTTCAGATTGCCAGGTTGCCCTGTAAACACTGACCTCCAAACCGACCGATTCAAGACTCGTATGGAACTATATACATCCCCCTAAAGAGAACAAGGAACAAAGACTTTGGTTTGGATTGTAGGTCATTGCGGAGTGGAAGGCAATGAATTGGTTGCCACAATCGCAACGGAAGGAACTTAGTCTGCGTTCTTAAGACCAGAACCATCTGCTGGTAAAAATAACACAGCTTGTCTCTGTCGTAGACTAGAGAGGATGCAGATTCAACACTTTGTACTTTATAAAAATATTTATTGTTCAAAATATATAACTGAGTTGTTTCATGATCAGTTTTTAGTTTGAAGACCTAATATACATGTTCTTTTAGTATGTCTAGTGATATGACTTTTTTTAGCCCAACCACTTTAAAACTAATACCTGACTTACTGTACCTAAACTTATCACTTAAACTTTATGCATATACATGTTATTTTAGTACGTCTAGTGATACGATTATTAGGTGAACCACTTTTATACTAATATCAAAATGACACATTACTATTATTACTAAATATACATTTTTACTTTTTTTTGTACGTTACTCACTATCTCCGTGCTATGCACCTAATAGACAAATAAAGTAATTATTGTTAACAAAATACGTATATATAATTTTAGAAACAATTCCTGCACTATTATATAAACACAGTTTTCACTTTGGGTACAGTTTGTCGTAGGGTATCCTTGTGACAGACTTGAAGATGAGCTCATCGAAAAGTGCACCAAGTACCTGCTCTACTGTTGGAAGCAGCTCATCTACTATCACCATCAAGTTTTCGTGGATGACTTGTCTCGCAAGCAACTCTGTACAGAACGAAAGAAGTATTGTTAAAATAACCCTTGTAAAACATATCATGTTTGTTGTTTGAAATTTGTAGACAACGTAGAGGTTTCAAAATGTCTATTTCGGACAATTTTCAAGTATCGCAATGTTTCAATTCAATCAATGGACTAGCATCACGAGGTCAAGAACAATGATTTAATTGTTGTAACCGCTTAGTGCATACAAAAATGAACATACTGCTGCATTTCATTAATTTCTACATCATTCTGTTTTTTAGTAATTCCATTTTAAAGTTTAAAGAAAGGGATTCAAATTCAGCCAATCAGTGCCAACCGCGCAAATCATCAGCAGTGCATTGTTGCCAAGAACAGCTCCGACTCGTAGACGGAAACAGAAGACAAGATAGATGAGCCATCCCGCGTACAGCTCCGGCATTTCGCGCGCCATCAGAATGCGGCAACACAGCACCACATATATCTGTCCTTTGATTGGCTGTTCGCCTTTAGGGCAGTGACGTCACTACCCTAGGAGAATTCAAATCTTTTCCTTATGTTCACGGGTTTCCTGTGCCCAAAAGAATCGGAGAAAAAAATGAGATGCTTTTTATGACGTACTCTATCATTTGCAACCAAAAAAAAATTCATGATACTAGTCCATTGTCTTTAGGCGAGTCCTGACAGTCGACAGTCGTTACACCAAATGGGACTCATGTCGTTGTAGATGCTACGTAGGACGTGAAAGAATACATTCTTTCCGCACTCAAAGTTTAGCAGTTGTTACCTCATAAGCTGTCAAGTCGACAAAATAATTATTCAAACTTTTTTGCTAAAAATGTATTTATAATCAGCATTTGTTTGAAATACTTTCCAAAACACCCTGTTTGGGCGGTATCATTGTTTTAAGTTTTATTTATTTTGTTTCATCAGTTTTGGGCTGGAATTGGGCACTGATTTTTCTAGCATGGTGAAGGATTCTGT
This sequence comes from Callosobruchus maculatus, assembly GCA_951848785.1. NCBI lineage: Eukaryota > Metazoa > Arthropoda > Insecta > Coleoptera > Chrysomelidae > Callosobruchus > Callosobruchus maculatus. The sequence goes on from CATOUR010000239.1 coordinate 163,923, forward strand.
TATACGCATACTATACCAAAAAAATAATATCTTGGATCAAAGTTCTAAGCCCGAATTACTTTTATTAGGCCAATTTGAACGTAGCAGATATGTGAGAACAGATGAACATGATGCTTTGTCTCATGTGAAAACATGAAAAAACTTTTTGGATGTTGTGTTATAACAGCAATCTATTTATAGTTTGAACCTAAATTGAGATTGCTTGACAACGGACGTCTAGGCAGATGCTTGGTTTCAAATGGTTTGGAATCATCATTTGTTAAAGTATCCCGTTAAAACCATAGTTTTATGTTATGCCTCGATTTCTCTTAGCGTGTTCTGCGCTTATCTAATTAGACATTACTGGATTCCTGTAATCACATCTAAAACGAACTGGTAGAAATCGAAATAAAAAATATGAGCGTTCATAACAATGGCGCACTATATCCATAATCCATTCGTTATCTGTGGAATCAGTCATTTATCCAATCTACCTATAATCTAAGCTGGAACTAGAAATTTTCCTGAAGATTTAGCAAAATACTATCGAGACCGATTGTTCAGTCGGATGATACGACGGAATAATAAATAATTAAACCCACTTTATCCTAATATCCTATTTATTCTCCAAAATAGGAAAATTTTGTTTATAATATCCACAACTGCAATATGCGCATGTGCCAAACTCCCAATTCCCCCGAAATTCTGAGTACTATTTTGACTATCTAAGGCCCGATTTTATCAACATGCTTTGACCAATCAGAACAGCCCTTTCAAGAACATGCACCTGTCAAGGTACTTTGAAAAATATTGACTTCTCTTGAGTTTACCTCAAAAAGGTCAAAAAGAGCAAAAATAGCATACTTTATAATATACAGTCGACCATTGTGAACCATCTAGTATCTTTTCTTGTCTGGTTGCCCATTCTTAGTGGGTGAAAAATTGCATTTTCTTGTTTAACAAAAAGTTAGCATTTGCTAATCCCTACCAATCCAATCAGATTCCACCGAAGCGGTACATTTGATCACTGGATTTTCGTCTATCAAATGACAAGGATGACAAGAAATTCAAATTTCTGCATTATTTGGATCAAACAATAATTTACTATCGATGATAATTATGAATACATGCAATATAACTTTGTTTTATAGTCAAAAGGGGTAAAAATAGCTTTTTGTTATATTTCGAAAGCTAAACACACAATTTAACTGTTAGCCGAGCTATCTCTCAAGTGTGGATGTGCATTACTGGTTGCCTATCCTGAACGGCAAAGCCTGCCAGCTGACGTATAATCTTATTTTATGTACACAAACAAGAAACCTATCGTATAACTTGTATAGTCAAAGGTGAATCAGGTACTTGATATACTTTTGAGAGAAAGGGAGCAGGAAGGACTTTTATTCCTATGTATCCCTTACAATGTGTACGCTGCACCTTTATATCCTCTGTGAATGTTTCTATAAGAAGGTCTATAACAAACATGCATCCAATAAATGTAAGGTTCTTCATAAAAGTATGTCATCGTAAATGATCGCCAGTATGGCTTCCGTAAGCACAGGTCTACGGGTGACCTCCTGGCCTATGTCACTCACTTGTGGAACAGAGCAATTGAAAACCATGGCGAATCCCGTGTTGTTGCGCTTGACATATCGAAAGCCTTCGACAGAGTGTGGCATGAGGGACTTCTAGTCAAGTTTGCTGCTTATGGACTACCACCTGGCCTGCGTCAGTGGCTGAATAGCTTTTTGAACGACCGATCTCTGTTTGCTGTAGTCAAAGGCTGTTCATCAGACGAATTTTCAATAAACGCCGGTGTTCCTCAGGGATCTGTTTTATGCCCTACACTGCTCCTGCTGTACATCAACGAGCTGCTGGAAAATCAATCCAATCTACAGCTTCGCAGACGACAGTACATTAGTATCGTGCATGGAAGCAGGCAAGCCACTATCATCCCAGGAGACGGTACGTCGGCGACAGCAGCATGCCTCACAGATTAACGCAGATATCAAAAAAATTGTCGAGTGGGGATTAGTAAATTAACGTACAGAAAACTCAGGCAACAACACTTACAAAGAAGTCTCACATTGGCTTACCAACAGTGGAAATGGAGGGTCACCCCATAGACGAGTCACCTTCCGTCAAGCTTTTGGGGATCAACATCAACGCAACAACATGTCCTAACACGACCACGTTGTCAGCATTGCTGAAACGGCATCCCAGAAGCTTGGAGTTTTGTTTCGCTGTAGGAAGCTATACACACCAGAGCAACTACTGCTGCTCTACAAGACACAGATCCGACCATCGCTGCAGTATTGCTCCCATGTGTGGGGATGCGCGCCGAAGCACTCTCTAAAGCTTCTTCTAATCGATACGCCTAACCTCACAAAGGACCTCCATAGCCTGGAACATCGAAGAAGGGTGGCTGACTTGTCCCTGTTCTACAGATTCTATCACGGAAGATGTTCGAGTGAGCTCTCCCAGGTAATAACAGCAAAGGCCCTCCGAACGCTAGAGAGGCTCTGCGAGCTCACCCTTACCTGGTCCAGGTCCCTACTCCACGAACCAGTCTCCTCCAGCATTCCTTCTTTTGGAGAACTTCGACGCTGTGGAACAAGCTGCCGGGGAATTTGTTTTCGGCCAGCTACAACCTGCAGCGTTTCAAGTCTAACGTGCACCGACACCTATCCTCTCGCAGCTCTTCTACAGCAACATAGGCTTTTAGCCTTTGCGGGAGGCTGACCATAAAAAAAAATGTATTTGTCTATAATCCATCTGACTGACGGAGGTGGGATTTGTAATCATTAAATAAGGTAGTTGCTGTGATTGATACTAGGTACTTTTATAATTCTGTCACAAAGTATCGGAGTTTGCAATTAGTTTGTTCTGATACCCTGCTATGATTTTGATTCATGAATCACCATCAATCTCTAAAATGTTTTTGACGTGTCATCCGCTCATCCAGATTTGACGTTTTGTTTTTAATATTGATAAAATACTATTGGATGATACTTATGACTATGTTGATAAAATCCCTAGGCCTAAATCTAGTCCTTAGACTACAAATTGTTATTGCTTGGACATACACCTAATTGAACTAATAGTATCAAACTTGGATATATCTTGCTTAAATATGGTTTCGACATTGAGCAAACCCAAACGAATTCAAACCATTGGAAATCTGATGCTTTCGTTCAAAACATCAGAATGCACGCATACCTTATGCCAACTCAAAAACTGAACAATTCTCGCAATGTGCCGATCCTTGAAGCTGGTGGGTAGATGACCAGTTATACACTACCAATTAACTTGAGTAAAAGCTTAATAAAGCTTGCAGCAAATACCTTGTTGGGTGTTTATAACCGTGCAGTAATCATTATTACTAGATAATATAATTCCACAATAGTAGTTATGATTATTAAAAAGAGAATGTCCATAGCTCTTCACCATTCTTGTTGAAAGCAGGAACCATAATGATCGATTGTCTTTTTAGTAGAAGAAGTAGTGGAAGGTAAATTGTTATTGTCTTTGTCTTAAAATGGGATTATTGCAGGTGTCCATAAAAAGTTATAAACTGTCAGGTCATGTGTAGTATATGTATGAAGCCTAGGTATAGAGTAAATGGTCTCGAAAGTTTCTGACTAGAAAACCAGTTGCTCACAAGTCAGAATTTGATATAGCTGATATATACAGGGTCATTCACGTTATTCGACACGCAGCATTATGGCTAAAGTATTTGATAAAAAAGAAAAAAACAATTGCGGATCGATAGAGACCCATAAAGGTATCATGTTAAAAATATTTTCAAGTTATACAGATTGTCCCAAAAACACGAAATGTATCAAAGTTATGTTTTTTTTTTCAATGGAACACCCCATATATTACTGCATATTCAGATTCCTTGGTGAATTCTAGTGTGACTTTATGTATCATACATGGGACCTAAACTTGGTTTTTTCTAATGGTATTGCGGTCAATTAAATGAAACAATTTTTCTTTCCACGACGTTTCGGTTTATTATAAATCTAAACCATCGTCAGGTGTCTATAAAGAATGATAAAAACAGGTAAATATGGTGTCTAGTCAATGAAATGTATATATATAAGAAAACATCTAGTAAAAATGAAAATTAAACCTTACTTAGCAATATATATAACAGAACAATGTACAATGAAAAAAAATTTTTTTGTCGATTAAAAGAAAATAAAATAAAAACACTACTTACAATTTGTTTTAGTTTGCTACATATTTTCAAGCGAAACCGTCCCTGAGGATTCAGGAAACAGAATGACCATTAAAGTTTGGAATTATAAGATGCCATAAAATACCAGATGTTTAGAAAGTGGTGGTGACAAAAGCTAGAGAGTGGGTGTTGTCACCACCACTTTCTAAACATCTGGTATTTTATGGCATCTTATAATTCCAAACTTTAATGGTCATTCTGTTTCCTGAATCCTCAGGGACGGTTTCGCTTGAAAATATGTAGCAAACTAAAACAAATTGTAAGTAGTGTTTTTATTTTATTTTCTTTTAATCAACAAAAAAAAAAATTTTTTTTTCATTGTACATTGTTCTGTTATATATATTGCTAAGTAAGGTTTAATTTTCATTTTTACTAGATGTTTTCTTATATATATACATTTCATTGACTAGACACCATATTTACCTGTTTTTATCATTCTTTATAGATACCTGACGATGGTTTAGATCTATAATAAACCGAAACGTCGTGGAAAGAAAAATTGTTTCATTTGATTGACCGCAATACCATTAGAAAAAACCAAGTTTGAAATCTACGGTCACGAAAATATAAAATCATGGGACCTAAAGCAAACCGTTTAGGTGTAAATCACCATTTTCGGTATAAGTAGATATCAGGAAAAAATTGAATATCGCAGAGATTATAAAATATGGAAGGCTGTGACTTTGCCGTATTACTAAGCATAAAATGCGTCAGCTTTGATGATACTGTCACATTTAAATGACGTTTATGCTTGGAGAAATCGGTCGATCAATTAAGGAAACTTCATTCAGCGATAACTTGATTTTTTCAAATGGGAATACCTATTTTTTTATACGGTTAAACGTAGAACTTGATAACCTTTCTAATGATATAAGATTATGAATATCAGTCTCTGGTAGTTTTCATTTAATTTTAAATTTTCAAACAAATCGGCGTTTTTCTATTTTCCTACCTATAAGCAACGTAGCAGGCAATGAAACAAAAACCTTTCAGGTAGAAGAAAACAACTAACTTAGCTGAAAAATACACACTAACTAGACTAAAGGGACAGGATTATAAAAATTCCTTACAACAAATCAACTCTCCCAGAAACAACTGCAATAACATCTCTAAGGTCAAAGAGAAACTGGAGTATGGTAGTGATAGATATTTTTTACAGTCTATTGGCTACCACAATTTACTAGAGGTTAAAAATTTCGAACACAATTAAAGACCCTGATATGAAACAAAAACAACCAGCGATTGATGCTCCAGCACGCAACTATCAATCATATATAATGGTGTAAAAAAGTACTAATTTGCGTCGAAGTCGATATTTTTCGCCATTTAAGTTATGTTTTATAATTTGAACAAATTTTAATTCATTCTTCATTTTCTGCGATTTTGCAAATAGGTACTGAAGAATCTTTAGAACTCCAGTCAGAGGTACTTTTGACTTGAGTTTTGACAGAATTGCATACTTTTTTATATCATTAAATGTGAAATTTTGTTATGAAAATAATAAACTGCTTACAACATTCTCTAGTGGTTTTTATTTCATTTCACAATTTTTAATGGTTTTGGAAATTGCCAATCTCTAGTACATTGAAGTAGCTAGTAGGCCGTGAAAAAATCCATTTCTGTCATACTCCAGCTTCTCTTTGACCAAAGATATGTTGCCGCCGTTGTTTCTGGTTAGACTTTGTTTGTTGTGAGTTATTTTCATAATCTTGTCCCTTTAGTCTAGTTCGTGTGTATTTTTCAGCTCAGTTAGTCGTTTTATTCTACCTGAACAGGTTTTTGTTTATATTTCATGGCCTGGTACGTTGCTTATATGTAGGAAAATTTAAAAATGCCGATTTGTTTGAGAATTTAAAATTAAATGAAAACTACCGGAGATTGATATTCACAGCCTTATATCATTAGAAAGGTTATCAAATTCTACGTTTAACTGCATAAAAAAATTAGGTATTCCCATTTGAAAAATCAAGTTATCGCTGATCGAAGTTTCCTTAATCAATCAACCGATTTCTCCAAGCATAAATTTAATTAAAATTTGACAGTCTCGTCAAAGCTGACGCATTTTATGCTTAGTGATACGCCAAAGTCACAGCCTTCCAAATTTAATAATCTCTGCGATACTCAATTTTTTCCTGATATCTACTTATACCGAAAATAGTGATTTACACCTAAACGGTTCGCTTTAAGTCCCATGTATGATACATAAAGTCACAAGTGAATTCACCAAGGAATCTGAATATGCAATAATATACGGGGTGTTCTATTTAAAAAAACAGAACTGATACATTTCGTGTTTTAGGGACACCCTGTATAACATGAAAATATTTTTAAAATGTAGCCTTCATGGGTCTCTATCCATCCGAAATTATTATTTTCTTTTTTATCAAATACTTTAGCTATAATGCTCCGTGTCGAATAACGTGAATAACCCTGTATAGAAAAGAGTTAACAGATAATATATCATTGCCTCACAAATTGCATCTAAAGAAAAATGTGTTGAAACGTTGGTTACATATAACAACGGACGGTCGCGACACGGCACCAGTGTTAGCTATCGGTCTCGTAAGACATCAGTAATTCGATAATTCGAATCAGTTGATCCAAATAATCGAGTCACTAGACTACCCTATTTGTCACAAGAAAGATAATGATCATTCAATTCTTCGTTGCTTCTCAGAGCGGTCCGGTGAACCTTTGCTCTCTTTTAGTAGATTTTCCTGTTTTCCCAGAAACCAAATAAAGTCAAAGAGAAGTAAAAGATTCAATTTTTTCCCCCGTTCTTTAACATAATTTCAGATTTTGAGTACCGGTGTAGTGTTAAAAACCATTTACAGCTCATTCACTTACCTAAGTCTTTGTTGTCCTTAAATAGTCCGTCAAATTCATAGTCTATAATTTTTCCAACCCTCATTTTTGGTAGAGTTTTAGTAGGCTGCATAAAATCAGTTCCGTTTTTCTTCACAATATCCACTGTATGGAACACTGCACACGACGAATCAGCTATAATTAAACAAAACATTTTCAAAGGGACTATTACCGCATTTCTGAAAATTTTCAAGTTTCTAATATCGTCATATTCCAGCGAAAATTCACTAACAAACATTTATTGACTTTCGAGATATTTTAACTTGAAGTTTATTTTCTATTTATTAAATCAGTTTTTATTTTTTCACGCAAGCTATTTTTATTTATTTATTTTATTTGTTATACATAGGTATACAAATGAATATTAGTACTAGTTCGCAAAAAGCTAGGCTTTGTGCGCGAACACTGACTAGCAGATACGCACTAAAATATTCGATAACCTTTCATAGCTCCGAAGCTCGATCTTTTCCTTCTGCACTGTATTTTTGTTACTTTTTATATCTTCAATACCTCAACTGGATGGGGACCCCATGGGGTGTTCAGCAGCATTTTGGAGCTCCCAGCACAACATACCATTGCCAAATAATTAAATTTCTTTCTACACAATCATCTTTAAATTTTGACATTCTGCTAATAAAATGCCTAATCGGTTTTAATAGCAAAAATTTAGTTTTATTCTCTATAAGGCATAATAAAAAATAAACAAACTGAGTTAGTGAGCTTTGGCAGTAAAAGAATAAGCTTTGTGAAACTAGTTATTTATTCGCCCACTTGTACAGGCAATATTATAATTTGAATAAGAAATAATGTCAGTAGAAAGGCAAATGGTTATTCTTCTTGTTCTACGTCCTTTTGGGCAGGTTCCGCAGTGTGATCTGACATGTTATTGGAGGTTATAAGTGACTGATACCTGCTCTTCTGGTATAATATTCCTGCGGCATAGTTTCAATAGATCTTCTTTTTTAGCAATACTAATCGGTAGGTACTTATCCAGGATTTGTTTTTTTTTGGTGGGGGGGGGGCATTATATAAGTTTATTTAGTTTTGGGGGTTTTCCAGATTAAGGTTGCCACCTTTTAAATGGCTCTCGTCGGAGGCGGGCGAGTGTATATTTGTGGATTAGGTTTTTTAGGCGACATTATATCTGGCGTTTTCCCCCGTGTGGGGCGGGTTAGAATATCTCCCAGCGTATATCCTGCGTGTCGTGAAAGGCGACTAAAAGGAACCGAACTACTGTCGGTATAAGCAGTAACCTCTTCTCAACCAACAGCTTTGGGTGGACGAATGGAGAAGAGTCAGGACACCTTCTTGTCCTTGGGGTGAGAAATTGCCTCTAAAGGCGGATGAACCAGTAAATACGTCTGGTCAACGGCATGAGGATGCAGAAAGCAAATGGGAAACTACTGCATTAAAGATCTTAAAGATATAATAATAGTAATAATAATAAAACGTCTTTATTTTAACCTCAGCGAAGTTCAGCAGCGCTGTTCTACTCAACTGAGGACCTTTAAATGTTACAAAAATCACAATTAGATCATATGTTACAATAAACGTCTAGAAATGTAAATAATACTCAACAGAAAATAAAAAATAATAAGTTACATAGTTCACAATCACCTCCACAATCTACTGTCTTAAAGATCTGGCTTGTTCATCCAACAAATATCTTTTGTACCGTTTCCTAAAAGCAGAGGGAGCCGATGTACGTTTTATCGAAGTCGGAATTTTATTGTAAAGTTTAGCAGCATTATAAGTAAACGATCGCTCATAAATGGATGTTTTATGCATGGGGATACTTAGAAGTTGAACATTGCGTGTATTGGCACTATGTTCCATATACCTGTATCTTAATTTTGCATGAAGATATTTTGGTATCTTAAGCTCGATTGTTTTGTGTATTAAGCATGCTAGATGCAATAACCATCTATTTTTGAGATTCAGCCATTTAATTTTGTTTATATGAGGAGAACAGTGCGTTCTTCTATCAATACCACAAATAAATCTTACACAAGAGTTTTGAAGAGTTTGTAGCTTTCGACACGATTCTTGGTCCAAGCATGACCCATATACCACATCACCATAGTTTACAAAAGTCAATACTAAACTATCACAGAGCTGTTTCCGAAGTGTTTTGTTTAAAAAAGATCTACTACGATATAAATTTCTTAACGCGATGTATCCCCTCTGCATTATACATCTAACATGCTTTTTAAATCGTAAATCACTATCCATCCAAATTCCCAAATTTTTTACTTCTCTAGAAGCTTCTATGCTCGACCCATTTACTGCCACTCTGAGTTGTAGATCAGGGTTATTACGCTGTGATCCAAAAAATATAACTTGAGTTTTACTGGAATTTAATTTTAAACCATGGTCTGCAGAATATTTCACTATGTCATCAATACAGTTTTGAAGTTTCTCTTGAGCAATAGAGATTTATGACTTATCATAACTAATGTATAACTGTGTGTCATCAGCATATTGTTGAATTTCACATCCTTTAGCAGCTTCACTCACGTCAAAGATATACAGTAAAAACAGTAATGGGCCGAGTATGGACCCTTGTGGAACTCCTTTTTTTAATGACAACGTATCAGATTTATTATTATCATACAAAACATACTGTTTCCTATCAAACAGGTAAGTTTCTAATAGTGCACGCGCTGATTGTGAGAAATTCAAATACTTTAACTTGGCACAGAGCAAACGATGATCAACCAAATCGAAAGCTTTGCTAAAATCTAATAGTACAAGTGCAGATAGTCTACCCTCATCGCAACTTTTGAGCAAATCGTCCAAAATATTCACCAAAGCAGTAGATGTACTATGATCCTTTCTAAATCCAGACGATCCTAAGAGAAACTCGTAAAATGAGTACATTTTACGAGTTCACAACATGTCTGTTAAGACATTGTGACTATGATGATGATATCAGGCGTTGTCAGTTAAGTTTTTTGTCAATAACCTTAGCGTCGTTCCAAATAATTCTAAGATGCTCGGTCCATGGGTCCATGGGTGACCGAGCACCACAAAATTATTTGGGCAGACGCTAAGCAAAGAACCTCAATGGTATCGTCGGAAATTCAGAGAAGCAGCTTATATCGCCAGCAACAAGAACGTGTACAGCAAGCCTACTGTGGAAATTAGACCAAAATGGCAGCCCCTCATAAGAAACATAGAAAAACAAAAATTGGATAGAACAAACTTGGACACAAACGTGTAACGAAGTGACCATCGAACGGCCACGTAATCATCAGTAAGAACCGATGCCACTAAACCAGAACACTACAGCGACTGGTCAGAACAAGCCACGAAGAACAACACGTCATCAAGAACTGACGCACCTAGCAGAATGTGGAGCCGACCAATCAGAACAATCCACGAATATGAATAAATAACGATGAAATGGTAATGAAAGTCCGAAACAGAACCTCTGAAACATCTTCTTTGTCTACAAACTTCAAACATCAGTTGCTGTTAGTGGGTTTTTGTATTCGCGCCAAACATGTATGAAGCGTTTATGAGAGAAGTAATTAAGGTACTTAAGGACTTTTCGTATTACAATTTTTAGTTTTTATTTTCTTGATGAGTTTTATTATATAGATATAATCTGATCTGATATAGTACATATATAGACAGTTAGTGACTTTTAAAACTGAAAGATACAATGAAACTAGCTTGTAAGATGCAGTTAGTTAATTTTTTTTACAAAAAGTCAACTAGTGACTTTTCACAGCAATATGACGATATAAAGTAAGGCATCAGGTTAATGCTGATACCATTTTCAACATCAAAGATGCTACTATAGCAAACCGTTTTGTGATTTATGCAACTTATCATGTGGTTATCTCTCTGATTCATCGAGCTTTACTGGCTCAGCCTTAGAACCGCATATTTTGAATAATAAATTGAAGACACAAGTGGATAAGGGTGTCATGTCACAAAATAATTATTCTGAGAAAAATCGATTTAAAGATTTTCGGTTGGAACTTTTTTATGTACCATATTTGAGGCACATAGATCAAGTATTTTTAAAGCTTAGTTATGTATTTTTCTTCGTCTGTTCTTTTTAATTTGGAGACACTTTTATATTTCACGGGAGAATGGACTTTGAATGTACATGTACCTTTATACTTGAAAAATTGGCATAGCCTGTATTAAAAGCATATGGAAGAAAGGGATACGTACACAAACATTGGTGTTTTTTATTGCAAAAAGAAACACAAAACTTGAAACTAATCTAATCACTAATTGGTTTTTCTTTTTTCTTTGGATGCCCTTCCTTTGTCGTCTTCAAAAATATTTTCATAGAACCATATTTATACTCTTTCTTACCTTGACTCCTTTATCCACTGTGAAAAGTAAAAAGTATTATACATAACACCTTTATCACCTAAATATCGATGTTATTTATGAAAATAACATAACAAAGGGGCTTAAGAATTAAATGGAAGCATATTTTGAGCTTATTCAATGAAAAAAAAAACACATTTTTGAAAAAATGTTACATGCCATCTTTATCCACTTGTGTCTTCAAATGTATTTTCCTCTAGTCATCACTGACTACATCTCAGTAAAAAAAACAGTTTCAACAACAACACCCTTACACTTAAGCATAACAAAACAGTATGACATAACCTCAAACTCATGTGTCATGCTGGGAACTCTAGAGAGAAACTTTCCTCTTAACACTCTTAATAGTGAATAAAGGTGTCAAGTTACCTTGACTCCTTTATCCACTGTGAAAAGTAAAAGGTATTGTACATAATACCTTTTTCACCTAAATATCGATGTTATTTATGACAGTAACATAACAAAGGGACTCAAGAATGAAATTGAAGCATATTTTAAGCTTATTGAATGAAAAAAACACATTTTTGAAAAAATGTTACATGACACCTTTATCCACTGTTGTCCTCAATTCTTTACTGCTATTGAGAGGACCTAGCATTTTTTACGAACTTTGATAAAAGCTACAGAGGCCGAAGAAAGTGTTTATCATTCACCACGCGTGGTTCTAGTGATGGGACAGTGAAATGTGCTGGATAGCAAAACTTCTGTTGGACTCAGCAAAGCCGTGTCTAGCGTTTGTAGTTCATATGTGTCTTTGTTACTTACTTATGTTAACGTGGAAGTCTCCATTTCCTTTCAGAGGTGCAAAGAATATTCTTCCGTTCAGATTATATCTTCCTTTCAAAAACAAGTGTGGCAGCTGTACATTGATTAAAAATGTACCGTTTTCGGGGTTGTAGCTGTAAAAGGGGAATATTTGTTAACTAGCCAATATACAGGGTGAGTTTTTAGTAACTCCACTACTGTAGAAGATAGCGAAAAAGGTTGTATATAAAAATTGTAGCCACGGATATGCTGCTTGCTCAGAAAATATTTTGATTTATACAGGATGATTCATAACTACGTGGTGATGCAAACATGAATGTTTTTAAATGAGATACCCTATGTATTATTCCATATTCAAATTCTACTCATAACTTCCGTTCTTCTGATATAAGGTATTGGTACATTATTCAGGGTATTTCACAGGTTACGACATTTTTGTATCCAAATCGCTGTCAAATGAACGTACTGAATATCAAAAAGTGATAAATCAAAAATCATTTTTTTTACAAGGATGGATAAAAAATATCGTCTAGTTTTAAAATCGGCCATAAAAAAGGCCCGCGATGCATATTCGTATACAGGGTGATGCAGAATGCAAAATCTAGCTTCTTCTTTCTCTTTTGTAAATATAACACCCAATATTTTGTTATACCAAAGAATTGCTTCTAATATTTTCTTACATCTTTGTATAGCACGTGTTATGGCTACATTCATTAGTTCCTGAGATATTTCGATTTCTCTACAAATTTTAAATATACCTTCTATTTGTTTACTAAAGTTTGTTTAATTTGAGAAAATACTATGAAATTTTATTTTTGCTTAACAAACAACTAAAATATAAGGCCATAATAGTACTTGAACAAGTCAAAACACTGGATTAATGAGATAATATAGGTCAAGTGTGCTCAGGAAACAATTTTATAGACGTCGTGCATAATTATCAAGCAGATCCATCAGATAGGCTATGAAATATTAAACGACACAGTCCAAATAAAACGATTCTTCAATCTTTCAAACGCATTAGTTTTAGAGGGCCTCCGTTCTGGATATTGCTGTTCATAGTTGATATATTCTAGAGGCAAGTAGGCAATTTCTGAAAGATTCTCCTAAATACCCTCAATGGAAAAATTAATTTTTAAAGCTCGTTTTTCACACAGTACGGAAATATTGAGCAGGTTATGAAAATTGTTAATTTTTCAAAGCATACTTGATAAATCTGCTTCACGCAGTCACGCCTACAAAAGAAAACTCCGAAAAGAGCCAGCTGCACATTCTGGCAACGCTCATCTGCACACCGTTTCACAGCTCCGCCACACATCTTCGCACCGCTCATCTTCCTAGCACATCTCTGGTGGAAACGCAGCGTAGGTCTAGGTCACGAATTAGTCGAATTTCCCTTTACACACGCAGATTTGGCGAAATACGTACCAGGCTTAAAAAATGGGTTTTTAAGAGGTTAGACTAAGGCCCGATTTTATCAAAATGCATATTTAACAAAGACTTTGACAAAGCTTTTCGATTGGATGTTGTTTAGCAAAGGCTTTCTATTGGGTATTGAGGGCTATGTTAATAAGTATCATCTAATATTATTTTACCAATATTGGAAACAAAACGTCAAAGCTGGATGACACTTTCATCAAACATATTTTACATTACATTTACAAAGTGATTGATTTGCAAATCAATGCTAGATTTTTACCTTATAATTATTGTATAATTACCAATTAAAATTGCAGTCAGATTGATTATAACCTGGATGCATGTTTGTTATAGACCTTCTTATAGAAGTATTCGCAGAGGATGTAAAGATTATAGGCACTGCGTAAAAGGCACCGTAGCGCAGAAACACATTTATATGAAGCACCTTATTCACTTTCTGACAATACGAAAGGTTTTTAGTTTAGGAAAAATGAGGTTATACGTTATACATCTGCCAGATCGCAAGGCTTTGCTGTTAAGCGGGATAGGCGACCAGTAATGCACACTTGCATCGTGTGTGTCTATAATAGCCTTGTGAAATGCAATAAAATGTTATTTTTACCCTTTTTCACTATAGTACAAAGGTATATTGGAGGTATTTATAATTATTATCGATTGTAAATTATTGTTTTATCAAAATAATGAAGCAATTTGAATTTCGTGTCATCATTATCATTAAATTACCAGTACATTTGATCAAGTGATCAAATAAATGTATTGATTTTGTGGAATTTAATTGGTTGAGATTTGCAATTTCTAAATTCTTGTTAAACAGGAAAATGCAAGTTTTCACCCATTTAGGATGGAAAATCAGAGGTGAGAAGACGCTAGAGAATTCACAATGGTCGATGATATATAAAGCATATCTTTTTTCACCTTTTTGAAGTAAATTTCAAGAGAAATCAATAATTTCCAGAGAACTTTGACAGATGCAAGTTTTTCAATAGGCTACTCTGATTGGTCAAGCCTTTGTTAGAATGCCCGTGTTGATAAAATCGGGCCTACGTATTTTGTTTTTTGTTTTTTGATACCTTGTTACAGGAGCTACTGTCCTAGGACTACATTTGTCTAGTAGTGTACTCCGATACTTACTAGTATCTGTTAAACTTGTAATCCTCCAAGCCGTACATGGTGAGGTTGTGCAACTCCGCTTTATAGTTGAGCGCTTCGTTTCCGTCCTTCACCGATATCCTGGGGATGCTGAAGTTTTGAATGCCCGGAATGAAGTCTGGAACTCCGGTCAGGACGAACGGTCGGACGGTTTCGGTGGCTGCCAGCAGACATTTTTCCATTTCGGGGTCGTGTCGGTGACATCTCGGGAATCCTTCCGCTGTAATAGAAAACAACCGTCAAGAGAGTTTACTCAGTACTAACGATGTGTCGTTCTCGGGAATCCTTCAACTGTAATAAACAAAAATCGTCAAGTACACTCTAAAAATTGTTTTGTAAAATTACTAACAAAATCGTAGGCTATTTAGTGCCACCGATTTTGTTAGTAATATTCCAAATCTGATTTGTAATTTCATTTAGCAATTTTCTAATATTGTAAATTCGCAAAAACGCATTTTTGTAATATCACAACATTTGTCTGTTATTTAACATGATAATTTGTAAAATTATTATGCGATTTTACAAAATTTTAAGGAAATCATATTGGTTTTGTACATATATGTTTTGTAAAACTATTTTGTCAGAGATGTAATTTCACATAATTTACTTGTAATATCACTAGATTATATTGTAAAGCCATTATACGTTTTATTACAATTTTTTTAATGATTTATTCTGTATTTTTTTTATTTTTATTTTGCGGCATCAACTACGACGGTTATTAGCCGCTTCCCACCGTCCGGTTTAGGTCTCATTTTAAGGGAGAGGATAACACTGGGACACCTTTCACGTCACAGCGGACTGTCTGGACGACTTTATTGATACGATGCACAAGGTGGTCCACGGATAGTTTGAGGAGATAACAGAGGTTAACACATTTAGGTAAAGGTTCATGATTAGCTTAAATTATTTCAGGAAAACCTATTCTGACTACGGAAATAGATGCAAAAGTAAATGTTACATTCGTGGGTATTGTTACTATTATTGTTCAACTATGTATGCAGTATGTATGCATGGTTTAACTTCATAGTTTGAAATATAACTTACTCACTTTAAGATAGGTCAGGAGCACTTTTATTGTGATAAAATGACTTTGTAGTCTTACAGAAAACCTATTACAATAAGTTTTAAGAAAAGGCTGTCATTATAAACATATTTTTATTTTAGGTATGAAAATAAGGTAACACAACATTAAAATTCTATACAAACACAAAATAGAAAATCAACTGTTTCAGTCTTATCGGCTGAAAAAAGGCATATTATATCAGCTTGTTGGCCAGGCAAACATGTAGTTAACGTGCCATTTTATTGATAAAAGGAATTACTCTTTTCCTATTGGGAGTGTGATCCAAGGTCAAAGTCAAGATGCACTTTAATAAAATATGTTTGAGCCATTTCCAAAGTTACCGAAACATTTTTTGGAATAATCCTGTTAGAATTGAAATATATGACAAATAGTAATTTTATTGCTTCTTCAAAGGAACTTGCATTGATGAGCTGGATCTTTTCATTGTAAATGGAAATTTTTTGTTTCCCTTCTTCATTTGAAATTGAAGAAAATATTGTTCTTAAAGTAAAGTAAATATTATGATTCGAAAACTTTTTCATTAATTAACCATATCATATCGGAGAAAAATAAAAATGAATCCATCCCTAAATAAATTTGGTGTACAGGATGGCCATATTTCCAAGATGGCGGCTTACCTTGTTTAAATGCACTTTTTATTCATTTTATCCAATGAATCTTCAAACTTCAAACACAAATGGCACCACTACACATTATATGCCGGCACTTCTGAAACAAAATCCATAAAATAACGACCCGTCCGCTGTTTCTCTATTCACACAAGCTGATCCTTTTCGCCCGCCAGTGCTACCTTTCATCGGCAACGCGTAATCTGTACTGAGGGCAAGTGGCCATATAAAGCGTTTCAGTCAAATTACCATTGATACCAACCTAAGAAATCAATTATTTTACTAAAATTGTTGAACTATTTTTCTAAAATAATTATAAATTTACAAAAGAAGATTGTAAAAAAATAAACATTTTGTATAATGGCAATTATCTTGTAATTTTGTCTTACAAAAATGCAACACAGTTTTGTAATTTCACGAATATTTTGTGAAAAAATGAATTATTTGTATGTTTTCTGTAAAATGCTCAACCATTTTTACAAAATTTAGTAAATCTACAAAACTATTGAATTTTTGTTAAAATTTACTGTGGTTTTACAACATGACATAATAAAATCGCTCCAATAATGCTTGTAATTGTTTTGTAAAAATACCCACGTTTTTTTCAGTGTAGATCTACCCAGTAATAACGATGTGCCGTTCTCGTCGTCTCTTTCACTCTCCCTTTTTTTTATAACTGAGCAGACCGCGTAGGTAGAGCCTAAATACCAGAGTAGCGCGGCTGCTGTGAAAAGGTTATGTTAGTGGAAGTCTCTTAATGCGGGACTTGAATGGGCCAACACCCGCAGGCCCAATAAATACATCTCCTGGCAGTCCATTCCAAGCCTTGGACACCCTAGGAATAAATGTAAGGTCATACCTCTCAGTTCTTCATGTATGAAGAACGACCGTCTTAGGATGGGATGCAACAGACGCGCGGGTGCATCTGATAGGATCGGGGAGCGACAGAACTATAGAGGATAGCTCAGAGGAGTAGATTCCGTTTGAATGCCATTAGAAAAATGAGAGGCCACCAACCACACGCCGGTGAGAAGGTGGCTGGACGTGGCGCGTTAAGGCCGGGTCACCAGTTAGTCGAGTTCACCTTCTCTGGGCGGCATCTAGTATAGACAGGGTAGTAGAAGCAACAGCTTCCCGGACATAAGAGCCAGGTCTTATCTGGGTCTTATCTGGGCTTTATACAGTGTAAGTAGGTTAGATGGTGAAAAAAAACCTGTCGTGGTATTCTTTTAGGGTGAAGTCAATTAAAAACAAAAACTTCTTGTTACCCTTTATGCAACGTTTCGACTAATGTACAGTCATCTTCAGGCATCTGAACATTTTTTTGACTCATGTAGGCAATATAAATATTATAGCCAAATTAAAGTATTAGAAACTGAACGGACGACTACACAATGAACAAGAATTAAAAACTATATCTGATAGAAGTACCTTTTTTTTAAATAACTGGGTTTTAAAATTTTCATTTTTTTATATATCAATATCACCTTAGCATTTTGGCAAGTGGTGTTATTTCAAAAAAGTAGTTCTATTAGACATAGTTTTTAATTCTTGTTCATTATGTAGTCATCTATTCAGTTTGTAGTACTTCAGTTTCGCTATAATATTTATATTGCCTACATGTGTAAACAAAATTCAGATACTTGAAGATGACTATATATTAGTAGAAACGTTGTATAAAGGGTAACAAGAAGTTTTCGTTTTAAATTGACCTAACCCTGAAAAAATACCATGACAGATACCTTACTAGGTCAGAATCGCTTTACCAGGCGAGAAGCAATTTCTTACTCTGAATAGGTACCTAAGCTTTTTATCAGCAGCTGTTGCAACTGTCACATTGTATTCGTGCCAGATCAGATTTTCTGTAATGTTGACTCCTAAGAGCTTGAGTGACTCCTTGGCAGAACTTGATTGATCATAAGAACCGGGTGATGGCTTGGGCACCTCTTGTTTGATAGCGTGCAGTACTGGGTCATGGAATCATTAGATTTTACCATATTCCTGGGCTCCCAAGCGGTAATGGTCTCCAGATCCTTTGAAAGCGAAGCTGCTGCTGTCAGTCTTTTGTGTTCGAGCTCGACCAAAGAGATTTGCTCCTGATGCCTAAGTTCAAAATACTGTCGACCGCAAAACGTCGGAGCCAATACCGATCCCTGCGGAACCCCAGCGTTGGTGTTATGGAAGAGAAGAAGCCGTCTACCACGAGATTTTGAGACTGGAAAGGAAATCTGCTAGCCAACCACAATGCTTAACAGTGAGGCCGTATGACGAAAGCTTGTTTAGGAGAGTCGCCTGCTACGGTTGATCGAATTCCTTTGAAATATCGAGAGCAATGACGTGAGCCTCGCCAAACGAATGGGTGAGATTGCTCCACACATGTGCGACTTGAACCAGGAGACCTCTAGTTGATCTTTGATGTCTGAATCCATTGTCTGCTCTGCCGTTGATTAAGTGATGGAGCTCAAGGTATTTCACGGGATTTTGGTTGAACATCTGAAACACCTAAAAGCGAAGTTTCGGCAGTTCTAATATCCCTAATATCGTTTTGGTGATTGGTTCATTGCCACTAGGAAGATTTTCAAAAAGTATACTATTTTTCGGTGTTTGTTACAATAGTAATACTAGGTTGAAGTTTCATTACAACAGCGCTAGTAGATTCAAAGTTAAAGGATACAGATGCGTATTCAGGGACAGTGGTATGATAGACTCTTCTAACGTTGATCATAATATTCGAAGGTTAGACCTTTAAAGTACAGATATGATTTCTTTTGGAACAACGGATAATTTTATGAATATCAAAATTTTTGCAGTTCCTTCTATCCATACTAAACTTACCAGGGCACTCAAATTTTGCATCCCTTCCACAAACAAATGAAAATGAAGCTTGAAGTGCGGTTCTGAGAACGTTTGTCTTTTTGCTAATTACTCCAATGCCACTGCATCTCCTTTCAATATGTAAAGGCATTATCTGCATCGTTCCAACAGTATAATCACACATTTCATTAAGATCGATGAAGCGGTTACTGAGATTGCGCAGGTAGGGGGATGGCAACAGACAGACACATCCACGAGAATATGTGTCGTTGATGTGACGTCCCGAAGAATGCATTCTCTTAAAATCGAAAATTTTCAATTCCCGTAAAAGCAATTTCACTTCTGTGGCTTGCTCACTCCGACGCCACTGCATCATTTTTTAATATGTAACAGCATCATCTGCATCGCTTCCGCATCATATCAGATCTCAAATTTCCCTGAAACTGGTGTAGCGGTTACTGAGATTGCGCAGGTAGTAGAACGCCGACAGACAGGCAGGCCTAATGGAAATTAGTGACATACATTTTCGTGATGTAGTCGTCATAAAACGTCCGAAAACATTAATGCTGTCAAAATAACAAAATTTCAATTCCAATAAAAGTAATTTCATTTCTTCGGGTAAGGTGTAAGTATAAGGTGTATCCCAACGCGTGTCTTTAGCGAATAAGAAAATGACATTAATGAATAATGAAAGGACTTCAATATATTTCTTGCTTATGAACAATTTTTTCCCGCTCAAGGAAGTCGCACAATGAACAGCACCGTCATGGTCTTGCAAATTTGAAACCGACCAAAAGAAAACTCAGTTTTGGCTTGAAAATAATGGTTTAAGATGATTCGAGAAAATTAGAGACAACATTCGCTTCCAATTTAGAAAAATTGTTGAATGAAATTATGCAAATAACAAACTGTATCCCGACTCCATTCATACATGCTGAGTCGCTTTCATGTACCGTAGATCTTTCCTGTGTCTAAATGATAATGAGGTTACTTACGTAGATCTTCCAGTGCATCCAAAACACCAATCAATACACTAACTACAATCAAAAAAACAAAACATCTATTTTGATCGGACATGTCGACGCGAAAATAGTAACTAGAGAATGGCAAACCGATGCGGAATTAGACCAGACTTCGTCTGAACGTTTGAAGATATAGCTCGGTAAATAAAGGCTGGATCTAAATAAATTCCACTTTCTGAGCTGAGCTTCTGTCTAGCTCTTCTTTCTAAAGATACAAACATGTCCTGAAATGTTCCCCCGATTCCACTCATAAGCTTTTGTAGACGGTCAGTAGTAGTTCTGGTTAAGGGTCTAGGGTATAGCGCGCGAAACTGAGAATACATGCATGAGAGGAGGTAAGTCCAAAAGTAAGGTCAAAAGGTTTTTTTTATATAACTGAGCAGACCGCGCAGGCAGGGCCTAAATACCAAAGTACCGCAGTGCTGTGAAAGGGTCATGTTAGGGGAAGTTTGTTAACGCGAGATTTGAATGGCCCAATACCCGCAGGCCCAATAAATACATCTTCTGGCAGTCCATTCCAAACCTTGGACACCCTGGGAATAAATGTGCGGTTGTACCGCTCAGTTCTTGATGTATGAAGAACAACCGTCTTAGGGTGAGATGCAGCGGTCGGACGGGTACATCTGACAGGAGCAGTGAGCCGCGGAACGATAGAGGATAGCTCAGAGGAGCAGATTCCGTTGGAGTATCGGTAGAAGATTGAGAGGTCACCAACAACACGCCGGTGAGAAAGTGACTGAAGGTGGCGCGTTAAGGCCGGATCGCCAATTAGTCGAATTGTCCAAAGATAAGGTCGACAGATAAGATCCAGAGGTCGCAATAAAACTGAATTCCGCATTTCGGGGCTCCTGACATTACCTTATAACCTACAGCAATGATTCAACAAGAAAATTGAAGAAGAAAGCTTGCGCTATGCTACTTCGGTGGCCCTGTTTTGATATCATGTTTGGTTGTTAAATTACAGACATTGAAGGATGTATGATTCTGCATTGCGAGTTTTTTTCACACTAAAAAACTTTTTTGGAGAAATTGCTCTGAGATGTCATTCATTAAGGTCTTAACTATCACCTTCTTAAATTTTAAGTATGTAGTTTGAAAAACAAGTGAATTCTGTTCGAAATGGGAATCCGTGTTTTACATGGCAAGTACATATGTATAAATGTGTGTACCCGAGCCCCTTAAGGTTATAACCTACAAAGTTCAAGGTGCAGCATTCATCTCCTAATGTTTATATGTAGTATTTCTAGCCTGATAGAGGAGCCTCTTCACTTGTGAGGTCTATTGATCCTAACGTGATCAAATCCAAAATTATTCACAAAAAATTAGGTCAATTGACCTCACTCAGTACTCCCCACACATCAACGGTGTTAACAAAAAACAGTTCCTCTATCCCTACAGTATTCTCATCACAAAAGTAGACTGATCAGGGACCTTTAAACACCATATTTGAACATTTTTTGTTAATTTCTCGGCCAATAGCAAGAGTTCCAATAACGATACTC
Organism: Callosobruchus maculatus; assembly: GCA_951848785.1. NCBI lineage: Eukaryota > Metazoa > Arthropoda > Insecta > Coleoptera > Chrysomelidae > Callosobruchus > Callosobruchus maculatus. The sequence goes on from CATOUR010000239.1 coordinate 185,747, forward strand.
TGTTACCATTTCATCCACGGTGGTAATAAGGTGTCAAAATTTCATTCAAATTGACTCAATAATTTCATGGTTACCAATATACAACGGTATAAAGCAATACTCGTATGTATACGTCAGGAAGTAAGTCCGTTGGTTTCTGTAATGGCCAAGGCAATGTTCGGATGGACCTAAAAAAGTGCATTTGTCTTTCTTTTACAGGTCAACAGACATCCTATTATAAATAAAAGTTTTCCAGTTTTACAACTGCCAAGGTCCCAACCACCACAACTTCAGCCTCACCCAAAAAAGGTAGAATATTATTGGGAACCTCATCCATGCACCGATTTCAGAAATCAATCAATCAGTCAACCAAAATTATAGCAGCATTACCACTACGACCCTGTGGAGTCACATCGCTACTCAAATTTCATTATCATCGGTGCAGAAATTACTGAGGTTACGAGGCCAGGAAAACACCAACAGAGAGACAGACCGACAGACAGACCGATGGAGATGAGTTACGTGGATTTTAGTTATGTAGGTATCATAAAATGCCCAAAAAGTGTATTACCTCAGAACCAAAAATGTCCGCGATATCAATATTCCCCTCATTTGTCGGAGTGGGAGGTAAAATGAACTTATTCGTAAAGTAACACTTTAGTCACCTTCACATTACGGCTACTGCTGCCATAAAGGAGGCACTGTATGCTTATGAGTTTGGTATTTTATAAAACAGAAGAATGATGCAACGCTATACAGCTCACCGCCAAAATGTTTGTATCACTAATCATCAGTATAATACTGTAACATGTTGTATATAGCATTGCTTATTTGTATTGTTGCTGATGTTTTTTCCAAAATGTTAGGTTAGATTTTTGATGTGTAAACGTCATCGAAGCATCTGAAATTATCGGGACTGACGGATGTGCGATCTAGAATGTCATCTGAATGTCCCGAATATTCTAGATGGTTCGATGAAGTATATAAGGCGCCACGAGTAGCGTCGCAGCAGTTCAGTTGAGTTGTAGCTAAGATAAGGTTAAGAGATATTGTATTGAATTGTGAAGTAAAACGGTGAAAGTTACGTCCAGTTTGATTCCCTGGGTGAAGAAAAAGAGGCCGTCGTAACAATATGTATAAATGTAATACCTTGACCGCATGGTGGTTGACAGAGGCTTTAGTTTTCCTAAAATTATGACTATAGTATCTTTTTTTTGATGTTCTTCCAGTCAATTCTCCTTCTAAGACGTGCGCGATGAAGTGCTTGTGCCTTGGGAAAGTAACCACAGTACTTCAAAAAAGGTATGGGACTGCCAAAATACCCTAAAGACAAAGGCGAAGTATCTTGGGTGCCTAGTCACACAGAAGTAAGTTAGAATAAGAGAACCGACATATGTGCCAAGAAAGGTGCAGAACTCCCTCTCATCGGACCAGAACCAGCATAGTATACAGCATGGTACTAATCAGGGCCGTATTTATATAAGGGGGGTTGGGGGTCCAAACCCGAGTATTTCCATGAATGAAATAACTACTCAAATAATACAAAATGAAAATAATCAAGGATGCTTCCTCCAAGCTTAGTGATTCATTCTACTACTGACCAATCCCTCTGCGCTCATGACACATTAGCAGCTATACAATCTATACAAATTTTAAGCAAATTAAGACATTACATATTCCTTTATTCATGAACCCCCCTAAGGTCACCATGAACCCCCTCCATGGTCAACGCCTAGCTATGGCTCTGGTACTAATAGCTGTCACAAGTTGGGTGTCAAATGAGCGTGGTAAGGAATGATTGGTCTGAGAGGATGCTGAAGGGACTTTTGTGCATTAATACCGCAGAAGCTCTCAGATTGTGCAGTAAGGAACTACGAAAGGTGGTTGGATTTTATAACTGACATTGGACGCTCAGTGCACACATGCAAAAGTTGGAGACCGATGTGTCAAATCATTTATACAGAAAGTGCGGTGAGGCAGAGGAAACAGCTAACCACGTTATCGACTGTTCTGCCTTTAGTGAAAGCAGGACCTACTATGTGAATGTAGGCCAGGAGGGAATTTAGGAGAACATCTCAAGGTTCGCAAAAAACTAACATTTCTGATCCGTTGGCCGCCGGTACGCAATAAGCCTTAAGGTTGAGGGGCAATGATTAGGGTAACTGAAACCCAACTCTCTCACTACTAAAAAGTGCTTGTGCTTCAAGTAGAGGCCATATTTAAATTTTACCCTGCATCGCGGATGTTATTACAATCGTTACTTCCCAATATCTTCCAGGATTCCGTGATCAATTTTCTTGCTATCAACCTTGTTATATCTAGCATAAGGTGAATAAAGTACTTCTTTATTTCATTGGACAGGTTTGTGGGTTCTGTGGATATTAGTGGGAGAATTACTGGGTATTTGAATGTAATAGCTGGAAATGGATGTATCGCTTGTCGTACAAGTTTCTTCACTACGATTGATCCTTCAACCTAACCGAATGCCATTTTGTGTTCGTAGCAGAACTCTTGGAGCCTTTACCTAATAGACAACTGACCGAAAATACGCTTCGGTATTTCAGTCAGAGGTGTACGCCATCTTGCAATGTGCAAGGATAAACAATGAGCGATCCTATAAAAACAAGATTATCGCGATACTTATAGACAGCGAGGCCACACTTAGGGCATTAGAAGGTCCCAAACGTATATCTGAGCTTGTCTGGGAATGCCAGTAAGAACTGAGAAGGCTGGCAGAACATAACAGAGTAACTTTGAACTGGGTGCCAGGACACTCAGTCACAAGTGGACATAAAAAGGCGGATGAGTTAGCGAGACTAGGCTCGTCTACTCTATACATTGGAGCAGAACCTGCCCTGGGGGTGCCTAAAAGCACAGTCAGACTCCAGGTTGTAGAATGGATGAAACATCAACACAAGGAGCACTGGAACTTGTTGCCGGGATGTGTTCATGGTAAAACATTCATAAAAGCTCCATGAAAGAAAACAGCTGAAACACTGCTCTCCTTGAGTAGGAATCAGCTCCGAATAACGACGGGTCTCCTCACGGGGCATTGTGGCCTGGAGGAATACCTGAATAAAATTGGATTCTACAATGAAGACCTTAACTGCAGACTATGTGGTAGAGGGACTGAGTCAGCCCTACATGTGCTCTGTGCGTGTGAAGCTCTAGATCACAAGAGACAACAACTTTTTGGGAAGCCCGGGCTAGAACCAATGGAGTACAGCGCAGCACCAGGACCGGTAGGAAACCTGCATAAACTTATGTAGAGATCGAGATTGCTGGAGTGGATACTGTAAATGAGAGGAGTTATAATACAACAGGCCTTCAGTATTGACGGGGACAGCATGGTCGGACGGCTTCTGAAAAAAAAAATAGACAACTGACTGTTGGAGTTCAGCATGTGCACTGACCACTTCATGTAATTAGCAGAGCTGTAGCATGTTAGCTTTTTAATCTAACGAAGATTGTGTCACCTCTACAAATTACACAGAAAGCTATCTTGCTTCTGTTACTTTGTCTTCCGTTACTGGACTATAAAGTGATTGCAAAGCCAATCAAGTTGCTTTGGCATTGTACCCTTGAGTCGATGCCGATCGTAGTACCACGGTTTACTACTTGGGTTTTTGTGTTAACATGTTTAATTAACTAATATACGGGTATCTGATAGATAGTTTCATGGCTAACACTTTGTTAAGAGACAATGAAATATGCACTTGTTTATTTTTCCGATGACCTATTGGAAACTTTCTGACATGGTGCATTATCAGTCAATATTAATGTACCGGTACATTGAATATAGAGAAATATGAAACAATTTGATTACTGTTCTGAAATTGGGATATGCTTAGGCTTCGCTTTAGCGGAGACCGAAATAGAGGTTGGGAGTACTGTCAATCGACTCGGTTTGACATCCTGTTAGGTTAGGCAATGAAACTTCAAAATATCGTAGTTTTTCACCAGAAAGTTTCGTCGGTCGATTAAGGACGTCAAACCGAGTCATTTGACATCACTCTCGACCACCATTTCGATTTCCGCTAAAACGAAGTCTTACCTAGGATATTATTTTGCTGATGCAATTACATGTTTTTGATGTGTAAACAGTCATCGAATCATCTGGAGTTTTCAAGATTGACAGATGGTTCTTCTAGAATGTCAACTAGAAGTCTCATATTCTCTAGAAATGATTCGATGAGTAATATTAGACGTCTTGAGTAGCGTGGCGATAGCTGTTGTTGAGAACTTGCAATGGAGATAAGCTTAAGAGACTTTGTATTGAGTTTGTTGTGAAGTAAAAAGGAGAAAAGTACGTCCCGTTTAGAGTTTTATTCCCTAGTGTGAAGAAAAAGCGACCGTCGCGCGTCGTGTCAATAGGGTACTTGCAGAAAAAAATATTATGTCGTTTACGCATTCCTTAGAGCCTAGTAAACATGACAAAATCACTTGTTTGGTTTTTTGGAATCGGCTGTGAGAGATATTCCAAAAATTATTTCAAATGCCGGAAAATGCCGCGCAAACAACCTCTGACGTCAGTGATATCGTATAGTGACGGGATGTAAAGTATTGATATTCGATATCGATAGCCAGTGCTAACCTAACATTTTGACATTGATCATTATAACCACAAAACTAACCACAAAACACAGTCCCACACAAAAGTACAAAAGTCAAAACAATAAAAGTTAGGCTAGATTACTAGTTCACTTTGTACGGATGGGCTTGAATTAGATTCTACCTTTGGATTCATTCATAATGGGATGAGCCGAAATAAAATGATGGCTTTGATTAGTTGCGAATCTCGGTCACAAACAGGATGAACTGTGATACCTATCAGTTATAAGAATGTATTGCAACGAAAATGGTAGTGGGTTAATTGCCTGTTTCAAATATGTTTAAATATCAATAAATTGAGTCGCATTGTTAAAGAATTCAGATCATCTCTAGTCGAATGCGCAGTTGGCAAACCTGTAGCAGTATCGATTGTCGGTATCGATAAGATATCTCTGACGTCAGCCCTTGTTTTAAGTCACGTGGAAAAATTTGAATATATCCTTATTTTATTTTGCAAATATCTTTTTTGGCCTTCTGTAAAACCATGTTTTTTGTTTCCTACTGCTTCTTGATATGGTTTTCTTTACGCTATGTATACTCCCGAGGCGATTTCACGACCTCTGCAAGTAGCACATGTGGGACTATCCATCAATTCAAGCTAGGAAAAGGAAACAAGAAGTGAGTACAGTGTTAGTCAATTTTTTTCAGCCTCCCGCAGAAGTTGAAAGCCTATGACGCTGTAGAAGTGCTGCGAGAGGATAAGTGTCGGTGCACGTTAGATTTGAAACGCTGTAGCAGAGCTGTAGCACTCAAAATGCGTGCATTGATGAATATGCTACAAGAAATGCGAACCAGCTTGGAACAAACTCTGCAAGGCACGGTGCTGAGCTTTGAAGCACCAATATCTGATTGACAAACGAACCCAACCTCTTTTCGTCAATTTTCATATTTTATCATTTATTTGTCGTTTTATTTGTGCCACTATATTGGATTTTTATCATATTGGACCCCTATGAAAGCTGCGTAAAAGTATGCTGCCTGCAAATGTGCATAATGTATTAGTAGTGAAAAAGGAGCAATGACAGTTGATGACAGTTCAAACATATACCAAATGCCAACAATGTCATTCTGAGTAGAATTCGAAATGCTTAGATAGACATAAAACGATAGTATCACGTATTCTCTATCTCGTTGACACACAGAGTACCGAACTATTTAGATTGTCTAGTATCATACTTTGTTATTTTCAGTATGCATTCAAGTTTTCATTATAATAATATGTAATCATAAGTTACAGCAATTTCATTGACAGATCTGCTTACCTGCCAAAAAAGGTTCAACACAACAACAATCATTGCAAAAATGCCCGAAAAACTGTAAAAAACACAAGTAAACCTTCTCAATTTTACATATGGAAAACAAGCAATTTTGTCCAATATCAGCTGATCAAGACGATTGAGGTTATGGTCCTGGGATTGTTCAACTCGGGCACGTCTCTCTACCCAATCTACAGGGTGTCCAGTTAGTGATTAATTCTTCGATATCTCGCAAGGTACACCTGATAGAAGAAAATGTCAAATAATTGGTTACTTAAGACGCATATTCTAAAAATATTTTAAAATATACAGGATGTTGCGGGAAAGTAGAATAGTGATCAACTTGATTTTTTTATATAGAACTATAACTCTTTCTCAAATTGTTCTAGTTTCTATCATTGATCTCTATTCAACCCTAAAATATTTTTGGGATCGGTTGCGACGTAGCCAAGTTATAACTTATTTTCCATTAATTTCCGGATTTGCAAGGTCGCAAGTAATACGTCCAAATTGATATATTCCTTTAACTTCTCTCAATAACATTATACAGCGGGTTACTTGAATATTAAGTGGATATTATTTTGGCTGTTACCATCAGTTTGTATCTACGGGGTGTTTTTGGCAGAATTATGAATTACGGCAATTTCAAGGTCATTTTACTTTGTTTTTTTAAATGTAACACCCTGTATGTTTTATTTTAAATCGAAATATCTACTAATACCCTATCTCGCCTTGTAATTTTTTTTTCGCGTTTGCGGCGTTGCCAAGTTATAAATTATTTTTCCAAATTTTTAAACCAGTATCCCCCATTTTAATTTATTTTAAATAGAATCCTCTACTTATTTTTATTGCAATGAATTGCGCATGTCGAACTTAGTAAGATCTCAAAATTTCAAAATTGTGTTTCCAATAATTACTGAGATACTAAAAGAATTTGAAAAAAAAGTTATAGTTCCATATAAAAAAATTAAGTTGGTCACTATCCTACTTTCCCGCAACACCCTGTATATTTTAAAATATTTTTAGAATATGCTTAAGTAACCAAATAAGTTTTGTATTTGACATTTCCTTCTATTATGTATACTTTGCAAGATATATGGAAGAATTACCCACTAAATGGACACCCTGTATATGTGAGGACTTTTCATGCTGGTAAAATTTGTTTATGTATCGAACACACAGATTTATTATCAGTGTACAACGAAGACACAAGATACCATTGGTAATGTTCTCAGTCGTCTCCTTGTGCTCTGTTAATGAATTTCGAAGAGGAAAACGTGTTGGTGCCAGCAGCGCAGCGCAGCGATGGCGGGCTGGCAAGGCAGCCGAATCGGTCGTAACAATAGGGTCATACACCTACGATTCATCTCCATCGGGTTGCGTAAATAACAAACTGTATTTGCATATACTACTGCCTACGTACGGACCACATGATGATGTTACTGCTACGCTGCTGGCGTACGTTGCCAAACTTCCGCCGAACCGGTCACTGTCTGTTTGTTTGTCGATCAGCGTACTCAGTTACTACTGTAACGTGTTCGTTTCACATATGCGAACGGCACTCAGGTTTTGGGAGGAGAGCTGGGTTCGTAGGCCAATTGATTCTACTGTAAACTATGAAAGATGTTAAAGTTGTGGAGATATCAGAGTCAAATGATTCAAAAAGGCGCCACCTACCTTTAGATTGGATTAAGTTTAGACTTGGCTCACCCTGTAAGGCAGGAAAACAAGGTAGCTTTAAGTAACATGAGTGCTAAACACCAAAAAGCAAAAAAAAATCAGTTAATGTTATAAACTACATATCCTGAACCAGTGACGTTTTCTTTGAGAAGGGCAATAAAACAATATATAGGTAAACAATAGTATATAATGAAATATAAAATAAACAAGTGTATAAATGGGATGATAGGCTCAATGGCAAATATAGGTGACATTATTAAAGATGGATATCGGCATAAAAAATGTAAAACAAGGTCTCACACTGGTGTTGGATGCCCACCTATGACTAAACAGTTGGCCCTAGTATGCCAGCATCAACTGACCAAGCATAAAATGGTAAAATCAAGTAATAGGGGTGCAACCACCAGTGTTAAAATTGCGCTTCAACCATTTCGAAATGTTTTTACATAAGCGGTAGACTTTTATGAATTACTTAAATGTACATATAAGCTACATATATAAACCCCGATGAAATAGATGGTACAATGAACCTTAAAAACAAATGTTATGTAACCTTAATGTTTGAACCTAGATTATGGACTCAATGTCTCTTAAAAGTTAAACTGCACTCCCAAACCTGAAGGTTTGGGGCAAAAACACAGTATCACTATAAAAAAGGTGTCTAGGCAGTTCCTAAAGAGTTACCTGAAGTCCATGCTACAAAAAGTTGTAACAATGTTTACACATAGATATAGACTATTTTTTCAACGCTTGACCTTGACCTTGGTTACTTCAGGCAGTAACCGAGAACCTGGAGTTCCTTCTCACGAGGGCATGTGTTGTACTTGAACCATCCCAAAAATATTTCCCCGATGAAGTTCACCTAGCCATCCTGGTAAGGTGACAACAAACTTAAAAAACCATCGTCGTAAAACGACTTAAACAGCCATAGCCATATCCTCAAAATACCATGAACCATAAACCATAAAATACTATACCATACTGTAGTATACCATAAAACCCAATAACAGTGGGTATTACCACAAACCCCCCCCTCCATTTTTTCCTTCCCAGAGGCCTGGAAAGGAGCCAAGGTGATATTGCTCGGTAAAGGCGGTAAACCTCCTGGGCTCACATCATCTCACAGACCTATATGTCTACTGGACACCATAGGTAAGCTGTTCGAGATAATGATCCGTCAGAGGCTAGAGAAAGAAATAGACGACGGAGAAGGTCTCTCGGAGTACCAGTTCGGTTTTCGTACAGGCAAGTCTACCATCGACGCTCTTGAGACAGTGATGGGCATAATAGAAAAGTCCAGGGATAAATGGTGCACACTAGTTACCCTTGACGTCAGGAATGCTTTCAATACTGCTTCCTGGGGCATCATAATGCGTGAATTGCGAAGGCGAAACATCTCGAAATATCTTCGTAATATAATAAGCAGTTATTTCGAGGACAGGACCATATCTATATCCAAAGTAGACCTGCCAATGTCTACCGCGATCCCACAAGGGTCGGCACTAGGACCAACCCTCTGGAACATCCTGTACGATGGGATATTGAAGCTACCGCTACCCGGTAGCGTTAGAACGATAGGCTTCGCAGATAGCTTAGCTTTAGTCGTGACAGCCAATGACGAGGTATCCCTCGCATACAAGGTGAACCGGGCCTTGCAAAAGATTGGCGACTGGATAGGTGATCATCACCTAGATTTGGCTCCAGAAAAGACTGAGGCAGTTATACTACGAGGATATAGAATAAAGCGGAAGGATGTAAACTTCCAGCTTAGAGGCAAAACGATAACCCCCAGTAGGTCTGTGAGGTACTTGGGTGTCTATATAGACAACGAGAGGTGGTGCTTCTCAGACCACATAAAGAAGTCAACCCATAAGGCAGAAACTAGAATAGCAATGCTCTCTAGATTGATGCCGAATATTGGGGGACCCAGCAGTAGGAAAAGGGCACTCCTGAACGGAATCGTCCAGTCGATTGTCCTTTACGGAGCGCCAGGTTGGCATAGGGCACTCAAAAGGAAAAAACACCAGCTGGAGCTAGACAGGCTCCAGAGAAAGTCACTGCTGAGCGTAGCCAGTGCCTACCGTACAGTATCCAGCAAGGCCTTGCAAGTGGTGACAGAGACACCACCCTTGCATCTGCTAGCTGAAGACAGAAGAGACATCTACGTCTCACAAGAAGACACAGAGACGAGGCAGAAAGAATGCAGAAAAAGGACCATGGAGAAGTGGCAGCAAATATGGTCGCAAACGACTGAGGTTGCGCAGTGGACAAAAAGACTCATACCATTAGTCGGAGAATGGGTAAACTGTGAGCACAGGACTACCTGCTATTTCCTGATGCAGGTTCTAACGGCACATGGCCCGTTCCGCGTCTATCGGAAAAGGGTAGGAAGAGCTACGGACGACCAGTGCCGCCATTGTGGACAGCTAGATACGGCGAAACATACGCTTTTCGGGTGTGAGAGGTGGCTCACATACAGACAAGAAGCCTGTGCAAACCTACCTGAAGATTTGAAGGCAGATAACATGGTGAGACTGATGATATCCCACAAAGTCTATTGGAAGACCATCCACTGCAAGGTGAGGAAAAGTCTGAGCGCCAAAGAAAGCGAGGAACGCAGAAGTGGTGATGAAACCACAAGACTAGAGATCTCGGACCAGCCCTACACTCATGTTGTTATGTCGTTCGGCGAAGGTTCCGTGAGTGGTAGGAGGGCTTGAAGGTAAGAAAAGAGGGAACGGGTTTTCGCCGGTCGGGTCGTGCTGGCAAGTCGGATGGACGCGTTCGCGTCCGTTGGACATGCGTTCAGAGGACTCAAGCTAGTTCAGCGTCGGGCGGGCAGACTCTCTCTCGCACCTTCGGGTGTGCGAGAGCTTATGTCCCTGCGATCAAGCCGATTTCCTAAACCCTCTATAATAAAAAAAACTACTACCTGGACGGTGTCGTGCAATAATGATCTCTTGTTTTGAGGTTAGTTTTAGTTTAGTTTAGTTTGGTTGATTTATTTGCAACATATTTACAAGGCAAATAAAACTGGCTATCGTCTGTGAAGAGTTACCCCCTGTGTATGGCCATCCACCATCAAGTGACAGAAACGATGAATTCCGTGCGACAGATCCATCGTCGACTTTCTCCAATTACCTGCATCTGATACCACTGCATTTAATTCCACTGGTAGATCAGGATTTGATTAAACTGAAACCTCGTCATATCAAATTGACAGGTTATTTGGCATATTGAGTCACAAGGTGAATGAATGAATGAAGGAGGGAGAGAGGTTTTCTGGTGACCAGAACCATCAGTGCTTAGGCCTATAAACGGGCGCATATGCACCTCTCCTTACCCTAGTTCCCAAGTCCAGCCATCATCGCAAAGATGAGGATGGTCTTGGGTTTTGCCCATCTTATGTCTTCAGGTTCAAGGACCCTTGAACCTAGTATGGTCTACCTGTGATACCCAAGGGCTTCACAGCGACATAGAATGTGTGCCGAGAACTCTTCCTCCTCGCCACAGCGTGTACGCGTCGGGTCACTTCCCGTACACATAAAGTGACGCACAAAGTGACGTTTGAAGGGGTTATGGCCGGATAGCAGGCCGAAGACTAACCTTAGTCGGCTTCTGTCCAGTGAGAGCCCTAACCTCCCCACCTTGGCCAGAGGTCCTAAAATAAGTTCTCTAGCTTGACTGAGGTCTCCAGGGATTCCTCTCTATTTCATAAGACGCTGATTTTGCAACCACACCTCTGCTTTCCTTCTAATGGTATGTGCTGACAGCCCCACAGCCGGCTCAGGACCCAGGAAATTACTCTTCGATTCTCGCCTTGCGAGCGTGTCCGCCATTTCATCATCACAAACTCCAGCATGAGTCAAAACCCACAGAAGTGACACCTGATGTCTTGCCGAACTGTCACCCAGGACCTTTCTACATTGCAGAACAGATGGTAACCAGCCTGCTACGTCCCTGAATTTCATGAATACGAAAGGAACAAGCCAAATTCACACATATACCTTTTTGGCCCACAGACCCTAGCGCCGAAGCCTTCGTCGATTAGTGAGACGTCCGTGTACCAGACTGGCCCTTCACCCTCAAAAGGGTGCCTGCCGCTTGGCTCCTACTCTTCCCTTGTGGGATACTTCACTGTAAATTTACAGGCAAAGTAATATGTAGGAGAAATTATATCACTCCTCATATGGAGGACAGGGTCTCATCCCTTAGCCGTTCCGAGAGGATGACAGAGTGTCCCCTGTCAGGATTCGCAAAGGACCAACTGCCTTGACTCCACGATCGGTATGTAGACGCCCTTGCCTCCTCCCCTTGAACTACCAAGTCGAGTGGGGGGAGATTATAGATTATAGACCTGTGGCTCTTCTCAGCATCATATCTAAGGTTATGGAGACTGTCATTAACACACAGCTCCTGAAATACCTGGACAACAATAACATCACAATTGATCGCCAGTATGGCTTCCGTAAGCACAGGTCTACAGGTGACCTCCTTGTCTACGTCACTCACTTGTGGAACAGAGCAATAGAAAATCATGGCGAATCCCGTGTTGTTGCACTTGACATATCGAATGCTTCCGACAGAGTGTGGCATGAAGTACTTTCGGTCAAACTTGCTGCTTATGGACTACCACCTGGCCTGCGCCAGTGGCTGAATAGCTTTTTGAGGGACCGATCTCTGTTTGTTGTAGTCGAGGGCTGTTCATCAGACGTATTTTCAATAAACGCCGGTGTTCCGCAGAGATCTGTCCTATCTCCTACACTGTTTCTGCTGTAAATCAACGAGTTGCTGGAAATAACATTCAATCCAATCTACAGCTTTGCAGATGACAGTACATTAGTATCGTGCATGGAACCAGGCAAGCCACTATCATCCCAGGAGACGGTACCGTCGGCGACAACAGCATGTCTCACAGATCAACGCAGATATCAAAACAATTGTCTAGTGGGGATTAGCAAATAAAGTACATATCAACGTACAAAAAACTCAGGCAACAACACCTACAAAGAAGTCTCACGATGGCTTACCAACCGTGGAAATGGAGGGCCACCCCATAGTCAAATCACCTTCCGTCAGGCTCTTGGGGATTAACATCAACAACATGTCTTGGCACGACCACGTCTTCAGTATTGCTAAAACGGCATCCCAGAAGCTTGGAGTTTTGTTCCGCTGTAGGAAGTTGTATACACGCAACTGCTGCTGCTCTACAAGGCACAGATCCGACCATCGCTGGAGTATTGCTCCCAAGTGGGGGGATGCGCTCCGAAACACTCTCTAAAGCTTCTGGACACTATCCAGAAAAAAAAAACAATTAGTCTAATCGATACGCCTAACCTCACAAAGGACCCCCACAACCTGGAACATCGAAGGAGGGTGGCTGACCTGTCCCTGTTTTACAGATTCTGTCATGGAAGATGTTCGAGTGAGCTCTCCCAGATTATAGCACCAAAGGCCGTCCGAACCAGGAACACTAGAGAAGCTCTGCGAGCTCATCCTTACCAGGTCGAGGTCGTTACTACCCGAACCAGTCGCCTCCAGCATTCCTTCTTTTAGAGAACTTCGACGCTGTGGAATCAACTGCCGGGGAATTTGTTTCCCGACGACTACAACCTGCAGCGTTTCAAATCTAACGTGAACCGACACTTATCCTCTCGCAGCGCTTCTACAGCGCCATAGGCTTTCAGCCTTTGCGGGAGGCTGACCATAAAAAAAATTCAGCAGTGCCTGTGAGGCGCTCAACGAAGTCGTGCGTACTGCACCAGTTACACAAGTCAATCGTTTTGAGATTAACTTTTGGCATTAAGCTGCCTTACGAAACAGATTTTATTTTAATCTTTAATTAAAATACAGAAAAATATCAACGCAACTGAGAGCTTCTTCTGTGATTATGCATTTTTTTGAATAACTAAGTTATTGTCTGTCTTACAACTCCGGTATCTTTTCAGAAGACTGGAAGCCAGCCAGTCCAGCTTGTATCCAGCTGGTGACAAAAAAGGATCCAAAGCTAATTCAAGTAGCCACAGATCTATAGCTTTGCTTTCTGCGACATCAAAGATCAACTGGAGGTCTCCTGGCTTATGTGTCACATGTGTAGCGCAAACTCATCCATTCCTTTGCCGAGGCTTACGTCCATTGCTCTTTATATTTCAAAGGCATTCTATAAACTGTGACGTGCAGCTCTTCTAAACAAGCTTCCGCCCTAGTGTTTCCCTGTTAAGCTTTTCGGTTGGCCTGCAGAATTTCTCTCAGGTCGAAAAATCATTGCCGTGATAGACAAATAATGTTCCTCTTGCTTATATAACATCAACGCTGGGGTTCCGCGCGAATCGGTATTGGCCAGTATTTTGCATGCAGGCATCATAAGCAATAGACCGATTTCTGTGTTGGAGCTCGAATGCAGAAGGCTGGCAGCGGCTGCTTCGCTGTCAAAGGACCTGGAGACCCTTATCGTTTGGGGGTCTCAAGAATATGGTAAAAATCAATGCTTCCAACACCCTGTACTGTGCACTTTCAAACAAAAGTTGTCCAAGCGAGCATCCGAGCAAGAAGTGCCTCATTCAAGCTTTTAAGTATCAACATTACATAAAACATGGTCTAGCACGAACACGTGTCTTCACGTTGGATACCTATTCAGACCCAGAAGGAGACTTCTCAGATAAGACCTGGCCTGTAATATTCCTCCTACATCTGAGAGCTGCTGTCTCTACTACCTTGGCTATACTTGATGCAGTCCAGAGAATGGTTATTCGATTATTCGGTGACTTAACCTTAACGCGCCACCTCCAGCCTCTTTTTCGCCGGCGTGCGGTTGGTGACCTCTCACTTGTCAACCTGTAATCAAAGGAAATTGCTCATCTGAGATATCTTCTGTAATAATAATAATAAACTGAATACTTTATGCTCGCCTTACCCCTCTAGTAAACAACAAGATACCAATAGAGCAGGCGGGGTTCATGCCGGGAAGAAGCTGCTGTGATCAAGTCCTCTCACTCACGACCTACATAGAGAGGGGATTTCAACAAAAACTGAAAACATCTGCTGCGTTTATTGATTTAAGTTCAGCTTACGATACGGTTTGGAAAGAAGGGCTACTACTCAAGGTATACCAGCTCATTCCCTGCAAATATCTCATTAATCTGCTCAATGAGACGCTAAGTGACAGACTCCTTCAAGTTCACCTCAGTGGAAAATCGAGCACATTTCATAACCTTCAAAACGGCCTTCCGCAGGGATCCGTACTTGCTCCTTTGTTGTTTAACATATACATCTCGGATATTCCACCAACAACATCTCGGAAGTTCATGTATGCGGACGACATTGCTATCGGTACCCAAAGTTCGAACTTAGGCCAAACCGAGGATGTGCTCACAGAAGATCTTGCCATAATCAGTGAATACTTTAAGAGATGGGGACTCCAGCCAAACCCAAACAAAACTGAGGTCTCATCATTCCACCTTAACAACAGAGAAGCGCAGCGAAACCTTGTCGTACAATATGATGGAGCCATCTTGAAGCACAATCCACACCCGAAATACCTCGGTGTCACTCTGGACAGAACACTCTCCTTCAAACCACACCTGGAGAAACTATCCGCAAAAGTCAAAACCAGAGTTAACCTGATCCAGAAGTTGGCGAACACGTCATGGGGTGCCACTGCTGAGACTTTGAGAATCAGCACAATAGCCCTAGTACACTCAACAGCAGAATACTGTGCTCCTGTCTGGATAAACAGCTGTCACACCAAGCTTGTCGACACGCAGCTGAACCAGGCAATGCGCACCATAAGTGGGACAATTAGAACAACTCCACTCCAGTGGCTACCAGTATTAAGCAATATCGCTCCTCCCCGAAGTAGACGACTGGCAGCTCTCAAATTACAGCTGGAGAAATGCTATGCAAACCCCTCTTTACCATTCCATGCCGATGCCGATGTTCTTAGAACCCAGCAATTTAGGTTGAAATCGAGACAACCCCCCGCAGCAGCTGCCAATGAACTCAGTAACTTCAACATCAACGAACACTGGTCGTCACTCTGGGAAGATCAAAATATCACGAACTCCCATCTCGTGAGAGATCCAACCTCGAAGGTTTCAGGTTTCAAACTCCCAAGGAGACAGTGGTGTAACTTGAACCGGATCCGAACAAACCACGGCATCTGCAACAAGAGTTTGGCCCAATGGGGAGTGGTGGAAAGCTCCCGTTGCGATCGATGTGGAGCAGACGAACAATCTATCACTCATTTGGCGCTGGTCTGCCCCGTCACATCATTTAGAGGCACGTTACAGGACATCCATGAACTCAACACCGAAGCCCTGGAATGGCTAGTACATAGTGACCTGCGACTGTGATGCAAATAGTGCAATATACAAGGATGAAATAACTGTTTTAGTTTTAAGTTTTTTTTTAACGATTAGTGTATTTTTTTTTTCTTTCTCTTCTCATGTATCGCAATATGTAAGTTCATTCGAATATATATATAATAATAAACTCGTAATAATAATAATAATAAAGGTCAGTGGAAGAGCCATCAAGAACGGGAAATAGTAACTGGCCAAACGCTTGACAACATGGACAAAGACGAAACATATAGGTACCTGGGTTTCAATCAAAGTGTTAAGATAGACTACTCACAAGTCAAAGAACAACTAATACAAGAGTTTTGAGACCGCCTCATTAAGCTACTAAAAACAAAACTAAATTCCAGAAATCTTACAAAAGCCATTAACACATTCGCGATACCGGTCATCACATACTCCTTCGGCATCATCAAGTGATCGCACACTGACATAGAAAACATCCAAATCCTCATATAGACAGAACTCATGAACAGGATGTCACATCTGAACGCATGCAAAGAAAGGCTTACCATAGATAGAAAACAAGGCGGCAGAGGAATTATAGATTATACAGTCACTTCGCACAAAACAAATAAAAACACTCAGACATTTCTTTCAGAGCAAACAAACGAATTTACATAGGGCAATAGTCAAAGCAGACAAGAACTATACACCACTCACCCTCTCCAGTCCAGACCACGCAGCAGACACTCACAATCCCATAGAATCAAGACAAGAAAAAATAAACACCTGGTCGCAGAAAGCACTTCACGGCAAACAAAGATACCGAATTAAACAAGATCACATAAATGAAAAACAACAAAAACAACATACACTTAGCTGCAGGATGGCCAGCTCTTTCCAGAAACGGAGGGTTTTATGCATGCTTTTCAGGACCAAGTAATTGCGACGAGAAACTACAAAAAATACATAATTAAAGAACCATCCGTAACCAATGATAACTGCAGAAGATGCCGCCAACAGAAGGAAACAACAGATCATATAACAAGTGCATGCAAAACCCTCGCTGGAACCGAGTACATGGCCAGACATAACTCTGCAGCTAAAATAATACACGATCCATATTATAATTATACACCGACATCAGTACTCGACAACAATGAATACAAACTATACTGGGACGTCGAAATACACACAGACAAAACTATCCCAGCCAATAGACCAGATATAGTTTTTCAGTCGAAGGCAGACAAAGTTACCTATTTAATAGATATTGCTATCCCTAATGATACGAATGTTCAAACCACCTATACTGGGAAGATATCTAAATACACAGACCTAGCCATAGAAGTAAAACGACTCTGGAAACAAAACAAAGTTTTTATTGTTCCCCTAATTATGTCGGTCTCAGGCCTTTCACCTAACACATTCACACCACACCTGCACCAGCTAGGCCTGGACGATAAGTTACACAAAATATTCCAAAAATCTGTCATCCTGAAGACCTGTAGTATTGTGAGATCCTTCCTAAATTCAGACCAGTAATAGTTCAGATGTTGACTTGGCACAGCCCGTTACCACTTGTTGCTACCGCTATCATGCGAGATGAACTTAGCAGCAAATTAGAATAATAATAATAATAAACTCGTAGTATTTCTGCTTTTCCCTCGCGGTCTGCTCAATTATAAAAAAATGTTTTATGTGACAAAAATATGTAAAAAGCTTCAATTTTCACGGTTTTTGAGCTAAAACCATCGACTTGCCAATATTAACGAATCGTACGAATACAGACCAGTTCCACGAAGGGCAAACAAGCACCCCGTTCACCTGACGTTCCTTCAGCCACATTTGGCATAGACAATGCCCATCAAGATCAAGTCGTCGAAAGCCCCGCGACCCCCCTTCCTCCCCCTTGGCCCAGCATCCCGCTGCCGTGCGGCATTTGTTTCGCGGCCGTCGCGACCGCATTCGTCTCCCGTCCGTGCTGCGGAGCGCGACAGCATCCTAGCAGGCTGCGCCGGTGCAGCGCCCACTCGATCCAACACGTGAACGGTCCACACCTGTTCGCGAACCCCGAGAAATCGCACCCAGCCGTGGCGATTCGCCGTTGTCATCGCGCCCTTGCACGGCCTACCCCGAAAATACGGCGGTCGAGCGAAAATCCCGATTCCCGGAAGTGGATGCAGCTGTCAAACTGTCAAATGTAGCGATAATGAATTGACTGATGGAGTGGGTTGCGGTGTTGATGATGCAGGAATGAATGGCGATCTTTTGAGGGTGGTTGTTGCTTTGATAGACTTCGTGGCTCTGGTGCCTTTGGCACTTAACTCTAGGTGATGAAGTAACAGCCTAAAACGACCCCAATAGGGTGAAATTGAGTGATGCTACAAACGTGTGTTTAGCTATATAAGGACATCAGTTGACGGTGCGTTTGCGGAGCAAATAGGTTCTTGATACAATTATATATTGGACAGTAGCTGAGTCAATTTGGACAGCAATGACAATTTGTGTTTAGTTAACTGTTCTTTAAAAGTCAAAGTGACAGTGGTTAGCTGCGTTGGAACCTGGGATGTGTAGGTCTTGTTGCAAATATGCTTAGAAGATTTCTGGTGGATAGCTGTAATTTGAAGCTGTTTTGCTAGGTAAGTTTCAACTGTTACCTAACTGTTCAGTTTTTAGTTTTACACTACGTTTAGTTGTGTACAAATAAGGTTTTTGTGATACTGCTTCTCTGTAATTTATCTGCTTCTAATTAGCAACTTATATGCATTCTGGTCATTAAACAGATGAGGTCCAGTAGGAGAGTATGACGAGAGCAATTTCAATAAAAAAACCGTGGTCTTAAGCATGCATTTGGAACTTTTCAATGAGACATTATAGAGTCTGGTCTCTGAACTCTCTCTACTTGTATGAAATATCATGATATAGACAGCTCTCACGCGAGATTCAGAGACTATGCCGAAGAGATAAGAACTCTTACATACAGCAATTGTGCCAGGAAATAGAGATGCATGCCAATATTAATCATCCGATAGAGATGTTTTTTAAGGTCAAATGCCTCAGTCGGGGTTTTAAACCCAAATCTTGGGCTGTTAAAAATACCGAGGGACAACTAATTACCAACTTGCATGAGGTTATTGAGGTACGGCGAAATTACTGCGAAAATCTGTACCATGAGGATGGCCCTCAGTCCCTCTCATTGGCTTTTGAATATGAACCTGATATTCTTTTGTCTGAAGTGGAACATGCCCTCAACAAGTTAAAAACTAATAGAGCTACAGGCATTGATGCTATTTCTCCCGAAACATTAAAATGATTGGGTGAAAACGGCATCTCTCTTTTATATAATATTTGTAAGAGGGTCTGGTCCTCCAGTGTTTGGCCAGATGAATGGTGCACATCCATTTTTGTTCCACTTCATAAAAAGAGATCTCCAACAAATCCAGAGAATTATCGCCTACTTTCGTGAATCTCTCATGCAAGCAAGGTTCTACTATGTATTTTACAGTCTCGTTTGGAGGGTTTTATTTGCTGGCAAATTTTTCAGGCGCAGACAGGTTTCGTAAAAGGACGCGGTACGCGTGAACAGATCTTAAACTTAAGACAGGTTATTAAAAAAGCCAGAGAGCATTATTTTCCTGTTTTTATCTGCTTTGTGGGCTATTCTAAGGCGTTTGATAACGTAAAGTGGCCTAAACTGTGGGAAATACTTATCTCCATGGGAGTCCCTTACCACTTAGTATTTCTCATACAGCAACTCTATGAGTCTAGCTCAGCTCCTGTAAGAATTGATGGTAACCTGTCTGGTCAAACAGCAACCAGAAAAGGAGTTCGTCAGGGATGCGTATTATCTTCGATGTTATTTAACATTTGCTCTGAATTTGTGATGAGACAGGTATTGGACAACTGGAATGGCGGTATAACTATTGGCGGAAGCAAAATATCTAACTTAAGATTTGCTGATTGCTGCTTCTCAGGAAGAACTAGTAGCTCTATTGAACGTCTTAGAACAACATAGTACAGCATATGGTCTTGTTATTAACTACAACAAGTCCAAGGTTATTATCTTAGATAGAGAACATGACAATCATCGAGAAATAAAGTCAATAGGCCGTTGTGAGGTAGTTCAAAGTTTTGTGCACCTCGGTCCTTTGATCGACGATTTAGGTAGCTGTGAGAATGAGATTCGACGGCGCATTCAACAGGCACGGGTGGCCACGACAAAGCTTACTAAAATATGGCGTGACCATAACATCACTAAAGCTACCAAATGTCACTGGTTCAGTCTCTTGTATTCTCCATATTTTTGTATGCCTCGGAAACTTGGACTGCTAAAAAGGCAGATCGAGCTCGCATAGATGCTTTTGAAATGTGAACATGGAGGAGAATGCTGAGAATTCCTTATACCGCCCATCGAACTAATGTAATCCAAAGAGACTATCCTCCATTGTGTCGATGAGGATGCTTTCATTCTTCGGACATATCCATAGAAGCGATAATATGGAGAAACTTGTAGCTCAGGGTCACGCCCCGAGTGGGCGGCGCCGTGGCCGTTCCCCTACACGCTGGGTGAACGACGAAACAGTTGCTAGATATGAATATCAAGAGCGCCACTGAACTGACAGTAAATCGCGAACGATGGCGAGCTACAGTTCTCAAAACTATTGATAATATTCGTGTCGGCAGTACTCTAACTCCGACTTAATGCATTTTGCGGGTTTACAACATGTCTGTTAAGACATTGTGACTATGATGATGAATTGTTGAAAAAAATACTCCTATAATACGATACCACTCTATCTACCGAATATACAGTGTGTTGGGCAGCATGTAAAGCAGATAAACAGAATCCAAGCCGGCAAAGGTATGACGACACCTGACTGGCGTTATCGCTTTTAGCTAATTTTTTTAACACA
The DNA here is from genome assembly GCA_951848785.1 of Callosobruchus maculatus. NCBI lineage: Eukaryota > Metazoa > Arthropoda > Insecta > Coleoptera > Chrysomelidae > Callosobruchus > Callosobruchus maculatus. The sequence continues at coordinate 206,489 of CATOUR010000239.1, forward strand.
TTCGATAACAATGTATGAAAATGTCCATTTATGTAAAAGCGTCGTAGCTCTGTGCCTTTGACACTTAACTCTAGGTGATGAAGTAACAGCCTAAAGCGACCCCAGTAGGATGAGCTTGAGCGATGACACAAACGTGTCCTTAGCTACATACGGACTTCAGTTGACGGTGCGTTTGCGGAACAAATATTGCTCGATATCAATTAAACTTTCAAATATTCGACGGTAGCTGAGTCAATTTGAACAGCAATGACAAATTGTGTTTAGTTAACTGTTCTTTAAAAGTCACAATGACGGTGGATAGCTGCGTTGGAACCTGGGTACCTGGGATGTGTAGGTCTTGTTGCAAACATGCTTAGAAAATATCCGGTGGATAGCTGTAATTTGAAGCTGTTTTGCTAGGTAAGTTTGTTATCTAACTGTTCTGTTTTTAGCTTTATACTATGATTCATTGTGTACAACTAAGGTCTCCACTCCTGAGTTGACTAGTGGATACCTATAAACAGATCAGCTTCAGCAGGAAAGCTTGATAAGAACAATTTTATTAGAAAAATGTGGTCTTTAACTTACATTTTCGACTAGGTACTCGAGTCGCCCCGTGTGGGGACGGGTTAGAATATCTCCCATCGTATATCCTGCGTGTCGTAAAAGGCGACTAAAAGGAACCGAACTACTGTCGGCATAAACAGTAACCTCTTCCCAACCAACAGCTTTGGGTGGACGAGCTGAGAAGAGACAGGACACCTTCTTGTCCTTGGGGTGAGAAATTGTCCCTAAAGGCGGATGAACCGGTCAATACATCTGGTCGACGGCATGAGGATGCAGAAAGCAAATGGGAAACTACTGTATTAAAGATCTTAAAAATATCCCGAGAGAAACTCGTAAAATGGGTACATTTTACGAATTCACAGCATGTCTGTTAAGACATTGTGACTATGATGATGATGACTCAATGAGTCATTACAGAGACAGGTTTCCGAAAATCAGCCTCTCATGCTCAATATCGTTAACAGTAACTGTCTTGCTTCTCCTTGCTTCTCCAAGACATTCTATGTGTAATCCATAGCTCATACAAAAAAAAACTATTTATAACATCTTAATAGATTTATTAAAATGAATGGCTGATTGGTCAAAAAGATCCAGTTCTTTGAACTTATTAGCAGCACGTACGACTGTTGTGATACTTTCATTCATACCATAGTTAGTTCTCGAAAATGGAACAACAAATGAGTCGGTATTTCTGGTTCTTTTCACACTTACACTGAACTTAACTAATTCTAGAATTTCAGGACAATTAACATTATTATTAATTAAATTGTACAAAAATTTCAAGTCCATTTCTAAACGGCGATGCTTGAGTGAAGCTATATTGAGGGAAGACATAATATATGTATTTATATTGGGGTCATCTGGAAGTCCCATCTTATATGCACAACGCTTCTCCTTAGATACTTTATTAATAGATCCGTACCCTAAACACCTCTAAATTTTTTATATCATTGCCGTTTTGGCATTTTCGGGAATCTTCAAAAATGGACAACTCTGGTCAACTCTGACCTGATCGTAAAAAAATAACAACCAAGTTAGTGATAGCATGTCAAAATCCTTACACACATATACTATTCCCTAGCAGTTAACAGGATCATCGTGAAAGATTTGGTTTACTGAATGGAAGGTATCTCTAGTACGGTATATTATTCCGAGTTGTAACATACACCATCGGGAATTCATTGTAGGTGGTATCATCAAAGACGGAAAATTATACAGACGTGCGAATATAGAGTTGCAATTGTTTCGAATAGATGTGGAAACATGATGATAGCACCGGAAACATGCACAAGAGAATTTCAATGGGCATCAGCTGTAACCGGAAGCTCTTTGTTGTAGGTGAGGATTGTTCTGGTTTTGTGGGTGAAGGTCCTATTTCCCATTGATAAAAGAAAGAACGTGGCGTAGGGTGGAGAATTTTTTACCTGCCGCGTGACAAGAAACCGTGGAAGGTGCGAGTAGGTGAGGACAGTGGCGTAGCCGGTACTGCAGCATCGGAAGTGGCTTTATGTAAAAGGTGTTTCAATCAGTACGAAAAATTCTACAAAAAATGGCGTCAAGTGTCTTGACTCAGTACTTCCCACACATTATTGGTGCTAACAAAAAAATTGAAGTTCACCTATCCCTACGCCATACTCATAAAAAATAGACAATCATCAGAGACCTTTGAAACATCTAAAAACGAGATTAGAGTGATTTTTAAATGTTCTCGTCTTTTGTTGACTTCTCCTTCCTCCTTTTTCCGCTGCTGGTGAAATACACCGTAGTTGTCAGGTTACACTTATAGGATTATAATAATATGTATGTATCAAGTTATTTCATAGATATAAAACAAAGGCAACATTCGGAAAGGCCTAAAAAGCTCACGATGTCACCAAAGTCAATTTTTTTTAGGCAATGTATTTTATGAATACAACAAATCTTTGAGTTTTGAAACCCCCCACTATCCCAATTTTATACGCTCCCAAAAAAAATTAGAAAATGATCTGGAACACCTAAAAACGAATTTAGAGCTCCTTTTATTTTTTAGTCTTTTGGTTATTGCTGCGCCGCCACTGGCACGACTTTTAAAAATCTTACTCGTTATTTTCCATCCTCGCCAAGGCAACAATACTGTGTCAATATTTCATTAAAACTGATTCAGTAATGTCCACGTTACACAATACCCAAGAAACATTTTTAGTTCTATGGAAACCTACAGGAGGCTGATACAGCTCAGTATTTCATACCCTTTGAAAGCAAACTTGCTTTAAGAACCTCATTAAGGCAGTGACATAACCTCCACACGGCCGGGAGGGCCAACACTTAAGAGAGCTGTCACGGCTTTCGTTGAAGCTAGCCTTAAAACCACAGGTACCTGAGCAAGTCTGTGTTACGTCTCCGATAAATACTCATTCTTCTGTTCTTAAAGCTTTGTTAAATCCTTTAGGCTTTAAGACATCATAACTTGAGGCCATGAAATAAGTATTCTATCTTAAGATTGCTTTCCTGTAGATATTTTGGTAGACAAAATGACGTATAAAGACAAGTTGGTTTTATGTACTTTTTATCAGTGCTCTATCATGAAAACGGAAAGCTTTTTTTTATCTAGACATTTACAACATGGAGTATTGTAGGTATAATTACTATTTTATGATCATAAATTCCGAATTTTCTCGATTACTACAATGAAAAGAATAAAACGAGTCACAGTTTATTGATGAAACTTTATAAGATAGCCCTAAAAGATTCAATTCTTTTAGGTTAAAATATAAAGTCGCATATATATCAGTTTCAAAATGCAAGGGTTTACTTGCGATATATGATCAGTTGATATGAACGCTAGGAATTGTACTATTATCAAATACAATTACGTATATAAAATAATTGCGGTAATCAGTAACTCAAAAATATGGTGCAATAGACCATTTCCAGAATATTCTTAAAACCACCTTAAAACTCATAAGTCGTTCATATGGATAATATGGTCTTGATACTGGCCTAATTGTTTTAATATACCTAACCTCAAAATATATTTCTTATTCCGTAATATATGGTAAGTAGTTAACCTGTTGATGTTGGCAATTCTGTGTGACATTGCAATTGACAAACTAAAAACTGATCATTTTGTGGTTTCGTGCATTAATAATTATGTGCTGCTGTGCTTGGAGTTGAGCCTTTGAAATTGTTTGAAATGACGTTGTTATTTCTTATCACCAAATATTTTTTTAATTTGCTTTTGAAACGCCCATTTTTATTTATTTTGCACCACTTATTAAGTATGGATCCCTTGTTAAGTTTTAATTTTATCCAAGCCTATCTAACAAGAACATGTCTATCCTATCATAAGCATCCTTAAAGTCCAAAAGTTTGAAGGAAGATTTTAGTTGAGCCTATTTGACTGTTAAAACCATTAGGCTTTCTTGAAGGCTTTTTTGAAGTCGGTAAGTCTTAAGACAGTCTTAAGGACAAAATAGCATTAACAGAATTTATATGAGACCACCATAAAGCTTTATTGAAGCTTTGCGGTTTAAATTGACTATTGGCCGTATGACCTTTTGATAGAATAGTTGTTGATAGAATAGTTTGATCATGAGTGCATTTGGCCATCGTCAATGCAGTCATAAAACACAACTCTAATCAAATGTCACCTTAAAACCTATTTAAAACCTCCATGAAGCTAATAGGCTGCTGAACTGTTTCTTGGGTACGAAACTATCTAAAGCAATACTCGTATGTATGCATCCTTTGGTTCCTAGAATAGGCAAGACAATGTTCGGACGGGCCTAAAAATGAGTATTATGCCGCTAGGTCAATGGACAGCCTATTATGAATATAACACATTTTTGAGTTTTACAACCTCTCACCCTCACTATATCTACCCCAATTTCATCCCCTTTCAAAAAAAAAGTAGAGAACTATCAGGAACCTCTAGAACGCATAAAGACGAAGTCTGAGGAATATCTAATTTTTTTCATTTTTTGCTAATTACTCTGCCGTCAATGCACCGGTTTTCAAAATTATAGCAGCATTACCTACTAGGACCCCATAGCATGTCGGTACCCAAATTTTGTCACAATCCATGGAGCAGTTACTGAGATTACGAGGCTAGAAGAACGCGTACAGACAGACAGACCGACAGGCAGACCGACAGATAGCCCGACAGACGGACCGACAGACGGACCGACAGACATATCGGCAGACAGACCGACAGACAGGCCGACAGACCGACCGAGAGACAGACCGACAGACAGGCCGACAGACCGACCGACAGACAGACCGACAAACAGACAGACAGACCGACCGACGGAAATGAGTGACGTGGATTTTCGTTATGTAGACATCATAAAACGCCCAAAAAGCGTATTATCTCAAAATCTAAAATTTTTGCGATCACAATACCCCCTCAATGAACACTTCATCCAAAACTCTCTGTCTGTTATTTGCAACAGATGAGTAAATTTCGTAACGAAGTCCGCAACATACTTATGTTACTTTATCTTCCCTGGATGTCTTTAAACGGAACGACAGTTTGCAGACCACAATGATTTTGGGCACCATAGACTGGAAAATCATTTCCACTGTTTCTGGAAATGTCCGTCAGGAATTTGAATATCGCCTATATCATTGTTTGGCCAATCACAAGCAACATTTTGAACACTTATTGCAACAAAATGTGATATTTGCTTGTGTTTCTGTTTCTTGTCAGAACCAACAAGACAATCTAAATTTAGTCAGAAACGAATTGACTTATTGCAACAAAATGTGATATTTGCTTGTGTTTCTGTTTCTTGTCAGAACCAACAAGATAATCTAAATTTAGTCAGAAACGAATTGACCGATTTTAGAAAATCAAACGACAAAACAAAGGACTTCGACATACCTATAAAACAAGCTATTACTCGATACTCATTGTCTTTAAAACTTTCAAGAGGATTACCCTGGGGGACAAGAAGGTGAAGTAGTTTTTGGTTAAAAAGTTGTCCTTTTGACGTGTCTAGACGTTTCTTCTTTTAATTAGCGGTTTTCTACATATAAATTATGGGAAGTTTTCAAATGAACACCCTGTAGATTCAAACGGAAAAAGATAGCTTTCCAACTTCCCATGTCGGGTACGCTGGTACCCCCTAAACCTCCCTTATATACGTCACTGCGTGAAAGGTGCGAGGTGGCTGAGTAGGTAGAGAAAACGTACGGGATTTGTCAGTGATCCTAAGCGAGCCATTAGCGTCTTGTTGATGAATGGCCGGACGATCTTTTAATGTTAGGGTTTATTTATATGGGAGTACTTGAGCCCATACATGCAGAAATAAACAACCTAAGCGCTATATTTAACTTATATGTAGGTTGAACGGGGCCATCCAAGTGGTCGGTTGTTTATATATCTGGTAAATTAAGAGAAATTGTTTATTGATGACTGACTGATCCATGCAATTTATAAAGATGCATTTGTTCTCAATTGAGATAGTTTAATGTAAGTTATTTCTGATGTGGTTATCAAAAAACAATACCGAACATTTGCAGTTGGTTATGAGAAAATATCTACAGTATGTCCTGAAAGATCCGGTGTTATAGGAAAATATGCAGAACTAGGAGAAACTTGAAAAAATATTGCGAAGTAACAGGTAGTAAGAGATTTTTTTTCTAAGGTCAGCCTCCCGCAAAGGTTGAAAGTCTATGGCGCTTTAGAAACGCTGCAAGAGGATAGGTGTCGGTACACATTAGATTTAAAGCGCTGCTGGTTGTAGCCGTCGGGAAGCAATTTTCCCGGCAGCTCATTCCATAGCGTCGAAGCTCTCCAAAAGAAAGAATGCTGGAGGAAGCTGGTTCGGGGAGTACTGGAGGAGGGACCTCGACCGGGTAAGGATAAGCTCGCAGAGCCTCTCTAGTATTCCTCGTTCGGACGGCCTTTGATGTTATTATCTGGGATAGCTCACTCAGCCTCCCTTCTTCGATGTTCTAGGCTGTGGAGGTCCTTTGTGGGGTTAGGCGTATCGATTAGTCTAAGTGCTCTCTTCCCCACACATGGGAGCAATACTCTGGCGATGGTCGGATCTGTGCCTTGTAGAGCAGCGGCAGTTGCTCTGGTGTATACAGCTTCCTACAGCGGTACAAAACTCTAAGCCTATGGGATGCCGTTTTAGCAATACTGACGACGTGGTCATGCTAGCGTATGTTGTTGTTGATGTTGATCCTCAAAAGCTTGACGGAAAGTGACGCGACTGTTTCGTGACCCTCCATTTCCACAGTTGATAGGCCTACGTGAGACTTCTTTATAAGTGTTGTTCCCTGAGTTTTCTGTACGTTGAACTGTACTTTATTTACTCTTCTCCACTCGACAATTATAGTTCTAGGAAATTTATTAAAATATTGGGAGGCTTACGGTGGAAAATATTTTTGTACCTACTACCATCGCAAATGAAAACAGAGCTGGTGCCGTGAAAGATTGACAGGTAGATGTGCGATCACAAGCTTGAGTTGGCTGCCGAGAAAACAGAGGCAATTATAATGTGCGGCCCAATGAGCAAGAGAGCTAACATGGTCTTCCAACTAAAGGGAGTGCAAGCTCCAATAATCAAGTCCATAGTGTACCTTGGAGTCCCACTGAAGAAGAAGGCGGCAATATTGTCACGACTGATGCCAGGAGGGCGCAGTAACAACAAAAGGGCACTACTGTGCCAGGTTGTACAGTCGGTCGGCCTATACGGAACTGCTGTGTGGTGTAGGGCCACGAAAAGGCAAAGGTGCCAGAGCGTCCTGGACAGCTTGCAGAGAAAGTCTCAGCTCAGGGTGGCCAGTGCTTATTGCAGGGTATCTACTTTAAACTGATAACTGCAATATCACTTTTATACTTGATGCCGCACAGAATGTAAAAGACTGACAGCAAGTAAGTGGCAAAACATAATATGTCACTTCAAAATATTACGGTTAAAATCATCAGTGACAGTGAAAAAAAGGCTACAAATAGGAATTAGATATTATGGAATGCTGAGAGATTCTACGTACATCCTGCAGATATCCTGACATATAAAGTGAAGCAACTCAAACACCAGTGGCAGATGGAATGAGGCGAAGAAGCAGCATGTAGATTAGAGACAAATTTCAGTTGTATTATCAATTATTACAGCCGATTCTCTAGACAAGGCGTAGCCTTCAGAGTGGCACTATTTGTATAGACCAATACGAATAAAGTAATAATAATAATAATAATCACTGATGTCGGACAGTGGACAAAACACGAATACCGTCAATAAAAAAATGGGCATAACGCAGTCACCGATAGACGTCCTATTTCTTAACGCATGCTAGGCGAAAGGTAAAGAGCCGTCAAGCGGCGCTTAAGTTACGAAAAATTTTGCAACAATTATTTAACTCGATACACTTCTGAAAGTTTACATATTCATTCTTTGGATCAGATGAACCTAACGTGGTGAGATACTAGATGGAATAAATATTTTTTTCGGCTCAACTTTTCTTATAAACTGTTACATAAAAATATTGATTTATCTATACAGGATGTATCACGGTCGATGGTACCTTAGACGTTCGTTGTTTATACAGATCAACCTGAAAATCTGGCTACTGAAATAATTGCTGCTGGTATATCGACGTAAAATGTTTTAAGCACTGCGATTTTGCTGCTTATACGGAAAACTGACAACACCTTCGGTATTCTAAACTTAGACCAAAGAGGGTTGATGGGTCGTTGAAGTTTAGAGGTCGTTATGTCTGATTCATTATTTGTGAAGTACCCTGTATCCACCACTTCCTTCCTCTAGGTCTCTACCAACAGTATCCCGCAACATTTAGCCCTCACTCCAGCAACAATAGCAGCTACTTGGTCATTCATGTTTACAGATATACATATAGATATATCTTTGAAATTTGGATGAGAAAATCTTGGGGTTGTGGCCAAAATTTTGAAAAAAAAAAATAGGATTGTGTCACAGCATAAAGGAGACTCTGGTGTTAACAACCAAGCTTTCGGCAATGCAACCCCAAGATTTTCTCATCTAATTTAAGTTTTTTGGCCATAAGCTCCCTTCGTATATCTTTAAAAGGTAGGATTATTCCCGTACAATAACGACATCGAACTAAACCCTTGGTAGCAATATTTGTGACATTTGTTACTTCAAGATTCGTCGCATCGTATGGGAGAACACACATGCCAAAGTTCAATGTATAGAACGGTCTATGCAATGTTGAATCCAACGTTGGACTCATCGCGTGGGAGCGGCTTAAGTAATACTCATACTTTGGACAATGCAAAAGTTCATCATCATAATAGTCACAATGTCTTAACAGGCATATTATGAACTCGTAAAATGCATTAAGTTGGAGGTAGAGTATTGCCGACACGAATATTATCAATAGTTTTGAGAACTGTAGCTCGCCATTTTTCGCGATTTACTGTCAGTTCAGTGGTGCTCTTGATACTCATATACAGCAACCGATTCGTCGCATCCACCTAGCGTGTAGGGGAACGGCCACGGCGCCGCCCACTCGGGGCGTGACTCTGAACAACAAGTGTCTCTATATTATCGCTTCTGTGTATATATCCGAAGCATTCTCGTCGACGCAATGGAGGATAGTCTCTTTGGATTACCGAGATCATCCAGAATGGAAAGGTTAGTTCGATGGGCGGTATAAGGAACTCTCAGCATTCTCCTCCACGTCCACATTTCAAAAGCATCTATGCGAGCTCGATCTGCCTTTTTAACAGTCCAAGTCCGAGGCATACAAAAATATGGAGAACATAAAGAGACTGAACCAGCGACATTTTGGTAGCCTTAGTGATGTTATGGTCACGCCAGATTATAGTAAGCTTTGTCATGGCCACACGTGCCTATTGAACGCACTGTTGACTCATTTCCACAGCTACCCGAATTGTCGATCAAAAAACCGAGGTACACAAAACCTTGAACTACAGCCTGACAAGTATAGCAAGAGACTTGGGAATTTCGCCGCTGTCTCACACGCACACGATATTTCATATCCTCTCGTCTCTTGCTATCCCTGTCTATTTCATATTTCTCACGGCTTTTGTTACACTTGTCAGGTTGTATTTTACAACGACCTACTGACTTTATTGCTTGATGATTATCGTGCTCTCTATCTAGGATCACAACCTTGGTCTTGTTGAAGCTAATACCAAGACGATATGCTGCACTGTGTTGTTCTAAGGTATTTATTTAATAGAGCTACTAGTTCTTCCTGAGAAGCAGCAATAAGGGTTGTAACGTCAGCAAATCTTAAGTTGGATATTTTGCTTCCGCCAATAGTTATACCGCCATTCCAGTTGTCCAATACCTGTCTCATCACAAATTCAGAGTAAATGGTAAATAGCATCTGAGATAATATACATCCCTGACGAACTCCTTTTCTGGTTGTAATTTGACCAGACAGGTTACCACCAATTCTTACACGAGCCGAATTAGACTCATAGAGTTGCTGTTCGAGAAACACTAGGTGATAAGGAACTCCCATATAGATGAGAATTTCCCACAGTTTAGGCCATTTCACGTTATCAAACGCATTAGAATAGTCCACAAAGTTTAAGATCTGTTCACACGTATCGCGTTCTTTTACGAAACTTGCTTGCGCCTGAAAAATTTGCCAGCCAATAAAATCCTACAAACAAGACTGTAAAATATATAGTAGAACCTTGCTTGCACGAGAGATTAACGAAAGTAGGCGATAATTGTCTGGATTTGTTGCAGATCCCTTTTTTATTAAGTGGAACAAAAATTGATGTGCACCATTCATCTGGCCAAACACCGGAGGACCAGACACTTACAGATATTATGTAAAAGGTAGATGCCGTCATCACCCAAGCATTTTGACGTTTCGGCAGAAATAGCATCAATGCCTGTAGCTTTATTAGTTTTTAACTTGTTGAGGGCATGTTCCACTTCAGGCAAAATAAATTCGGTTCATGTTCAAAATCCAATGAGAGGGTTTGAAGGCCATCCTCATGGTACAGATTTTCGCAATAATTTCTCCATACTTCAATAACCTCATGCAAGTTGGTAATTAGTTGTCCCTCAGAATTTTTAACAGCCCAAGATTTGGGTTTAAAATCCCGACTGAGGTATTTGACCGTAAAAAATATCTCTTTCGGATGGCTAGTATTGGCATGCATCTCTATTTCCCTGCAAAGTTCTTCATGGTATAAAAAACATTTACGTAACTATAATATGCATGTGAAACTTGAAGTCGCTTCTCTAGAATCTAGGTCTACAGCTGCTGTCCATTGCGAAAAAGCTTCGATCTACCATCGGCATCGGTTCGATAAATCACAATAGACTGCGTGTCTTACACACGCATCCATACATATGAAGCGATAGTCGCAGGAACACGATGCTGCAAACGGCAGACACATACCAGCCACTGCCATATTTAGCTCACAGTTTTTCCTATTCGGGTTTACAAGCGATCCTGGCCAGCTCGCTGCAATATTTATAAAGAGCAACTGAAAGACGATGCACAGAACACACGGAGACCGGCATGCGGAATGAGAACTTCATCACGCTGTCTGCTCTCTTGTTGCTAAGTGTTAATGCATGAGTGTTGCGCTAAGAGAATTTATTTAATACTGTATGTGTTGACGTTGCGATGAAAGGACGTATAAATATTTTTTCTACGACTGTCTCTTAAAACTTTAAATAGTGCATCTTTCTGTTCTTTTAGTCTAAGATCCAATGCTCGGCATCAGCACAAAACATATACACTGAAAGAAGGCAAATTCCTTGCAATTCCGAGAGCAACACGAATGGCAGTGCCAGATGTCAGCGGTCATTTTATTTTGTTGAAACGTACTTCGTAGCTATTTCGGATTTTATCTCAAAGAATACGCGATGATCACAGACATACCCTGTCAGAATGCGAATGTCATTTCTTTTTGTCAAGCATCAGAATACTGCCAGGAATCAGCTGATGTTTTGACACTTGTTTGGTTATAATAAATAACGATTTAAAACAGAATCAAGTTTATTGTAGTCGAAATGTTTCTCCCAATAGCAAAAATCCAAATTGTTTTTGCGATTGGGAGAACCAATTTCAACTGTACAATAGATGTGACTATCGAGCAGAAAATGTTTAACAGTGGGAAATCAAACAAGTGGAGATGTTAAATACCTTTTATTGTTAAAACTAGATAATAAAGATGGTGCATTTGCTATATATTGGAATAAACATCGAAAACAAACAGTGAACAGACCAAGGAAGTTTTCGAAATATTATTCGAATATATCTTCACAAGGAAACTAGGCTAAGAAAAACTTGTGATACTACCTCTAACTACTACCCTAAATTTATTCAAAAAACGATAACTAAAACATGATATATACATATATATGAGAAATCGGTATGTATAGGGTATATATTTCTGAAAAAAACAAAAAATGATATCATATGACAAAATATTGAATAACAAGTATAACAAATAAAAATAACTTAAATTTATTTCAATACAAACTAAAACACAATTCTATCACAATCGGGAAAAAAATTTGTCATATCAGGTACTTAAGTCACAGCCGGGTTACTGATGATTCATCCATGGAGGTCCATGTGGAAAAAAAGAAAATAAAGGGCAGTAATTATTCCATTAAAAATAAATTATAATGTCTTGACTTTTTTATTTTCCTCTGGTGACCATCAGATCTTTTCAGTGAATTTTTGTCACGGACATATTTGAAAATTGTGAGACTTATACACTTACCAATGATATCCTGAAGAATATCATGCAAGACTGAGACAATTTTATATGTCCGTTCAAGCTGGTCTTAGTTAGTTAGTTTCAACATAAGGCAAGTGACCAAACTTATCCAAGAAACTATAAAGTTGGATATCATCAACATTTTGGACTCTCTTTCTGACAACTCACTTTTGGAAATCCCTAATCTATTTAGGCAAGAGCTGGATTGTTCTGATAAAAATGAAAATCTATCATTAGAATGTGTTTGCACAGCAGAACCCGATTGGGAGGAGTATGAGTGATCATGTAAAACAGCAGCAGTAATACCTGGTAACTGGTCTAATACTTCTGTGGACTCAAAAACCTGACTACTTGCTGAAGATGTTGAAGGTGAATCTCAGATACTTGCTGAGGAACCAGCAGAGCATTCCTTCAAGGAGGGTGCAAGATTCAAATCATTTGTTATATCTTGTGGAGTAGGAACAATGACTTTTGGAACTGCTCTGCAGTTCAATTGTGAATTGGGGTCTTGTGGACAGATATAATCTGACCGAAGGAAATGGTCTCACAAACAAATAAATATTTACTATTTGAATCTGATCTAACTCCACAAACACGAAGCCATAGCTGCCTCACTTCGGTTTTTTTTTGGGAAGTAATGGAATTTTTTATATTGAGGATCAGAATGGCACTCGCCCCAGTAGTATTTGTTTTCGCACAAGGGAAATTGGCATTTCCGTGTGCTGTATCTGTACTGAGAAATCGAAGTAACAGAAGAGCTAGCCATGATAAATACTATAAATTGAAAGATATCAACAACACCTCAGAAAGAGTATGATAATAAAAAAGGGTCTATTTATGTATCTTGATATTCTTGATCAACAAACTCACCCTTTTACCATGCTTCCACGTTCCACGTCTTCGGAATATCTGAAAATTAAAATACCACATGGTTGAATATGGCGGGATAATTTGTTTTGATCATTGTATCAGAAATAGTTACATGTACACTTAAAAACATTCTATGAGTGTTTCAGACCTCAGAAAGACACGAAAATAAGATAACTTACCTTCAAATGAGAAATATCAGGAAAAAGAATAAATCTGCACCCTCGAGTTCCAACCTTAGATCCATGCCGCGACCCCAAATTAAAATAACAAATGAGGTTAGAATCTTGTCATATTGACACTATTGACAGTGACTTGATATTGACATATATCAGCAATATCACTTTTAGTTTCAACAAAATATCCAGACGGCGCTGAAATCGTGTAGCGGGTTCACAGGACACCGTTTACCACACATGCTCGGCAGACTTACGGTATTTTAGCAAACTTCCATATTGATGCTAGGTATACTAGTACACCTGCCGTAGGTGGAATGGGGATTCACTATCCTCAGCGACGCCGACGGTTCCTTTAGATTAGACGTATCCGGAAATCCAAAAATGCAAAAACGTGATTCTAACAAGTCTGCTGTTTCAATTTACTGTAGTATATACCTTTTCTTGTTCAAAACCCAATGGCAGACACCTATTGCGGTTCCTAATGTATTTTATAAAATTTCGAAATTTCAAAATCTTATGATGCTTTACGTTTTTCGCATTATTATTGATAGCCCCTAACTTTTATATAAACTTACGTTATTTTAGTAAGGACGAAAATGATATTATGCTACTTACATTACTATTTTTATGAATGCAGATTTCAAAACGTGAGTTCCGACATACGGACAGATATAGTGCTATCCCTTTCGATTCAATTAAAGCGTGCGATATTAAATTGTTCAGTCCAACAGAATGAGACCAAATATTTTATTCCATTATTTTATCTTATCTAAAGTTCAAGATGTATAGCGCACTTAATACACCTCCACCGCTCTCACGATCTTGCTAATAGGTACTGAAGAATTTTCAGAACTCAAGCCACAGGTATCGTTACTATTGACTTGACACAACTGAATGCCTTTTTATGTCATTAAATGTGAAATATTATTCTGAAGATTACTGTCTACAACATTCGCTAGTAGTTTTCCTTTCATTTCCATATTTTTAATAGATTTGAGAATTGCCAATCTCTAGTACATTGCAATAGCTAATAGGCCGTAAAAAATATCCATTTCTGTAGACATCCCAGCTTCTCTTTGATCTTAGTTGAGTTACCGCCGTTGTTTCTGGTTGGAGTTGATTTTTTGTAAGTAACTTTACAATCTTGTCTTGTTTGATTCATCTGTATTCTTCTTCTAAGTTAGTTATTTTCATCTACCTGACCGGTTTTTGTTTATATTTCACGATCTGGTAGGTTGCGTATACGTAGGAAAATTGAAAAACACCGTTTTGATTGAACATTTGAAATTAAACTAAAACTGCAAGAGATCGATATTCACAACCTTATATCATTACAAAGGCTATAAAATTTTACATGAGTCATAAAAAATTAAGCAGTCCTATTAGAAAAAATCAAGTTATCCCTGATTGAGGTTTCCCTAATTAATCTACTGCTTTCTCCTAGCACAAACATAATTTAATAGCGTTTTCGATTTACTGCTCTCAGGGCGAGCATAGATCATCCGCAATCAAACTAGAGATCTGTCAGGAGTTGATAGGAGCACTTCTCAAATCGAACATGATCGAACACAAAAATAACTTCTTGTTTTGCGCAAGTGACGGTTGATAAGGCCGCAATTTTTAACTTAAGTAGTTCTACACACCGACTATAAAAATTATAAAATAGTCGATGCCTTCCCTCGAATATTAAAGGTATTAAAGCCCAGTTTTCCATATTATGTATTTTGTGCTTTTTACTTTTCCTGCGATCACCACAAAGGGTGGCTAGTTTCTTCGAATGATGGAATATTTTTCACCTTTTTCTACCAACCACAAAATACTTCTCACAGAACGCCAAACCATCAGTTCTTTTTTGACATACAAGACGTCGCTCTCAAATGCTCTGACCTAGCTTCTCGGAGCAATTAAGTTCAATGTGAGAGCGTTCCGCGAGCGAACAAGAGGTAAATTGAATTTGCAAATCTGGAGCAGAACCGTCAAACCGAACATACAATTTACGTCAAATGCGCTCTGAGAGCGTCTGAGAGCAGTAAATCGAAAAAGCTATAAATTTGACTGTCTAACCTAAGCTGACGTATTTCATGCTTAGCAGTAAGGTTAAGTCACGGCCGTCAAAATTCTATATAGTCTCATGATAGTCTCTGCGATATTCTGATTCTATTTCTGATATCTACTTATACCGAAAATGGTGATTTACAACTAAACCGTTCGCTTTAAGTACCATGTGTGATCCATAAAGTCGCACTAGAATTCGTGGGAGCACCCTGTATAAAATGAACATATTTTTAATATGAAACTTTAATTGGTCCCTATACATCCGAAATTATTATTTTCTTTTTCATGAGATAATTTAGTCATAATTCTCTACGTCGAATAACATGAATAAGCCGGTATACTTGAATTGTTAACAATGACAATAGAATTCAATGGATCAAAACACTGTACTTCTTAGATATCTCTGTATAAACTGTAATGAGCGAAAACATTATGACGTCATACGCGCTTGATTTTTTGGGAGCTGTCTTCAGCACTGGATTGAAAAAATAATTTTTAATTTGATATAACTAGTAGTAGCAACATATAGATATTGGGAAGCAGTACTTTAAAAAAGCATTGGTTCGCCATCTATCTACCAAAGTACTGCTTCCCAATATCTATATGTTGCTACTACTAGTACGAGTTTTGCCAGCTAGGCACTAACAGGCAATTTCATTTATTCGTCTGAGACCTAAATCACACTGACGAGCTTTAATAAAAGCGAAACGACCTCGTCTGTGATTGGTTTCGGATGAATGAATGAAATTGCTACGCTTTAATTTGATATAACGTTTGATTTACTGCGAAAAAAATTGTTTTGTTATAAAATAGTGACCTTTCCATTTCTCAGAATTTTTTTCTCAATAACTCAATTTTCCGATGTTAAAACCAATCGCTGACGTATTTTATCCGTGAACCACACGTTATCGTGTATCGTTGTGTTCCTGGTCAGATGCATACAATCAATCAATCTGCTAGCCAACTACAATGTAACTATTGATTTTGCATTATGCGATGCCGTGATGTGAGAGAAGGTTTTCATGCGAGATGAATAATAGCGAGCTTAAAATAGGCTTTTTGGATGAACGCATATTTTTCGCATGACGGCCGTAATGACTTCCACCGCCGCGCTTGATGAAGATGCAAAGCGGTGCTGCAGTCTATATCAGGAAAAATGGACATTGCACATCTCGACTGCAACAAAGGGTAATGGATAATAGTCATTCCTTATAAATCACTAAGATATACACCAATTGGATTGATTGGATTAGATTCGGTTGTTTTTAGTAGAATGTGTTCGGAAATTTCCACATGCATTGCTTTTAGAAAATTTTCCACTTCCTCCTCCACTTCGTCGTAAACTGATATATACTGCACGCAAGTGAAATCCGAACACAGAAAAAAAGGGTTGCTATTAGGATTTTTTCTGGAATTAATTCCCAGCACGCTGGAAATCATCTTAATACCTTTATTGGGTGCTTGGTACCTGTAATATGAGTTTGCACCATCGCAGGTAACTTTTGACAGCCCAATAATTATCAAATTTTTGCTTTTTTTTTTAGTTTTTTGGTTGTAGCTGGAAAATGATGCGTCGGATGGAAAATATCGTTATGTGCAGTATTAAAAAGGACTAAATTTGAATGACATCTAAAACTTTTAAGTCGGTTTAGCAATGGAGCCTAAAACAATAGAGCGGTGAATTCTTTTTCATTTCAGTGCAAACTAACATTTTGCGGGTATCTAAGGCTACATGTTTTTAGAGCTGATACTCCTATTCAAAAAGCCAGTGGAATAAGAGATATAGTAAATATAATTCTACTTACATAGATATCCCAGTTTTAAGATTCAATCATATTGACATATATAATTTTACAACACTTTCAGATCTGTTTGCCTTTGGCTGGACTTTATTTCACCCCTGGTATATGGTAAGCTGCCCCGTGTGGGGGTGGGTTAGAATATCTCCCATCGTATATCCTGCGTATCGTAAAAGGCGACTAAAGGGAGCCGAACTACTGTCGGTATAAGCAGTAACCTTTTCTCAACCAACAGCTTTGGGTGAACGAGTTGAGAAGAGTTAGGACACCTTGCCCTTGGGGTGAGAAATTGCCCGTAAAGGCGGATGAACCAGTAGATACCATCTGGGTCAACGGCATGAGGATGCAGAAAGCAAATGGGAAACTACTGCATTAAAGATCTCAAAGATATCCCAAGAGAAACTCGTTAAATGAGTACATACGTTTTACGAGTTCACTACATGTCTGTTAAGACATTGTGACTATGATGATGATGATATGGTCAAGCTATATATCTTTCGAAAGCATTTTACGAGTATAGTTCAATAATACCAGATGTAACATCTGAAAATGAAAAATGAAAAAGTTATGCTACTTTGAATTTCTAAGTATTTCCTTTACAGTACCCATCGTACATATTGTGATATTGTTAATTCATTGTACTTAAACTATTAAGAACTATGATTAATTTACTTATTACTGAATTCTTATTAATAATACTTATTAAAGGTTTAGTGGTAATAATGGTAATACAATACATTGATAAACTTAATAATCTTAGGGTCGGTTTCTCAATGCCCAGTTAAAGTGTCAGATAGGTATCTGCCAGATAGCGTTGCTATAGATACAAGTGTCAGATAAGATTTACGTGACTTCGTAAGTTTAACCTCCAATTGTTTAAACAATTTATCTGACAGTTGCTGTTATCTTGCAGATAAATATTTAACTGGACATTGAGAAACCAATCCTTAGTCAGGATGTGCTTTCTGGTACAAAATTTTGATATGATTTTACCTTACATGACTTCAAATGATTCAAAACAACAAAAAAAACGATTTCGAATTAATTCCAGACTTGGAACTATAAATGACTAAATTTAATAACTATGGTATCTATTTAGGACGAAACTTCACTCTCTATAACTTTAGTATTATGAATCCTTTGACGGGAGTATATCTTTTCAAGATATGTGGTCTTGGAAAGCCGCAAAATGTAAGTTTGCACTAAAATACGATTTTTTTAACATCTTTAGCATTAGATTTCGGCTGAACCAAATGTGATGTTTTCTATACCGTTTGACGCAGAATTTAGTCTTCTTTATTATTGAATGGAACGAAATTTTGCGTCCGATGCACCATTTTCCAGTTACAGGCAAAAAACAAAAAAAAAAGTGTAAATATTTGACAGTTTTTGGGCTGTCAAATTTAAGCTCACCACCTACGATGATGCAAACTCAGATTACACGTATCTAGTACCCAATAAAGGTATTAAGACAATTTCCAGCCTGCTGGGAATTAATTCCAGAATCCGGTTTTTTTCACCTCCGACAAAATTTTGATATTGTGAGATCTTACTAAATTCTTACTAAATTCGACATGCGCAATTCATTGCGCATTGCGTTCTATTTAAAATAAATTGAAATCGGGGATATTTGTTTAATTTGGAAAAATAATTTATAACTTGGCAACGTCGCAAACGCGAAAAAAAATATTACAAGGCGAGATAGGGTATTAGTAGGTATTTCGATTTAAAATAAAAAATACAGGGTGTTACATTAAAAAAAACATAGTAAAATGACCTTCAAGTTGCCATAATTTAAAATTCTGTCAAAAACACCCTGTAGATACAAATTGCTGCTAACATCCAAAATAATATCCACTTAATATTCAAGTAACTCGCTGTATAATATTATTAAGAAAAGTTAAAGAATATACCAATTTGGACGTATTACTTGCGACCTTGCAAATCCAGAAATTAAAGAAAATGAATTATAACTTGGCAACGTCGCAATCGATCCCAAAAATATTTTAGGGTTAAATAGAGATCAGTGATGGACACTACAAGAATTTAAGAAAAAGTTATAGTTCCATATAAAAAATCAAGTTGATCACTATCCTACTTTTCCGCAACACCTGTATATTTCAAAATATTTTTAGAATATGCGTCTCAAATAACCAAATAACTTTTGTATATGACATTTTTTTCTATCAGGTATACCTTCCGAGATATCGAAGAATTACACACTGGACACCCTATATAACGAAAATACAATGGCTTTTCCGGGAGAAGATCTGGCAACATGGTCAAATAATCATGTGCAACCAAACAAAATATTTGTTTACTTCTTTTATCTTAGGCTTTGCCTTCGCAGTCTCCTCAATTATATAAAATAATTCTCACTCGGTAAACAAATGTTATACAGGGTGGCCAATCGGGTGACGATAATAATTTTTTTTTAGATAGCCCGTACCGAGACCTCTCCAAAACACCCCCATGTATATGTACCGATTATTGATAGTTTTCGAGTTACAATTTTTTTTTAGAAAACTTAGAGACTTTTCAGTTTTTCCAAGAAATCGTCAAAAACAAAAACAAGAATGCTTTTTGGCTTATATTTTTTTCTGCAATTATACTCAGTATTAAGCCTATTTTAATATCCAATAAGGAGAACCTGTACATTCGAACAATAATTAAATACATTTTGGGCCCAAAGTTTGAAATCTCTGTTTTTAGTCAGGAGACCAAAACCCTCAAAATAAAATTAAAAATACTTATGCCTGGTTCTGGAGCTCCAATCTAATCTTAAAAACTCTGCAAGACGTTGCACTTTCGAAATAATAATGAAAAAATAGCACTTATAGGGGCATTTTGCGCCGTACGTGACTGTTAAAGGTAAAAAGGTGATAATTCACGAATTTTCAAAATGATTTAAACAACTATTATTTTACTTTATTATGACAAATTAATGAAGAAAAAAACTTATAACAACTAATAAACACGATAATCATTGATGTTTTAATCACTTTTAATTAAAAAAAATAATACCTGTGCTTTTTGCTGTGTACTATTGAACTTCTGCTAAATTAAGTTGTATGGAAAGTTAACAAAGGAAAGGAATAATAAAACAACAATCTGACTTTTAATTCCATGGCGGAATTACCTGGGAAGCGTTATCGTAGCATACGCCATCCCTTTTACTTCCCACACCGATAGGTGGGAGGAGGATTGTGGTCGTGAAAATTTTCGATTTTGAGATAATAGGATTTTTGGGCGTTTTATAATGTCTACATAACGAAAATCCGTGTCACTCATTTCCGTCGTTCTTTCTGTCGGTCTGCCTGTCGGTCTGTCTGTCGGTCTGCCTGTCGGTCTGTCTGTCGGTCTGTCTGTCGGTCTGTCTGTACACGTTTTTATAGCTTCGTAATCTCAGTAACCGCTGCATGGACTGTGATGATATTTGGGCAGCAATATGCTGTGGGGTCTTAGTTGGTAATGCTGCTATAATTTTGGAAATTCGGTTTTTAGGCGTTTTAGAGGTTCTTGATCATTTTCTGTTTTTTTTTTCGGTGGGGTGGAATTTGGGTGTTTGGGGGGTGGGGGGTTGAAAAACTGATAAACTTGTTGTATACATGATAGGCTGTCTACTGACCTGTCAAGGAAGACCTAGCGATATACATCACCTTTTTAGGTCCATCCGAACATTGCCTTGCCTAATACTGAAAATTATTTAACACAACTGTGCTTCGACATGAGCTCGCAAAAAGCTACTCTGAAAAAAGGGATGACGTATGCTACGACATCGCTTCCCAGGTAATTCTGCCATGAAATTGGAAGTCAGATTATTGTTTTATTATTCCTTTCCGTTGTTAACTTTCCATACAACTTAATTTAGCAGAAGTTCAATAGTACCTAGCAAAAACACTTCAAAAATCACAATTTGGGTATTAGTTTTTTTAATTAAAAGTCATCGAAACATCAATGATTATCGGGTCTATTAGTTGTTCTGAGTTTTTTTTCTTTAATTTGTCATAATAAAGCAAAATAATGGTTTTTTAAATCCTTTTGGAAATTCGTGAATTATCACCTTTTTACCTTTAACACTCACGTACGGCGCAAAATGTCGTCATAAGTGCTACTTTTTCATTATTATTTCGAAAGTGCAATGTCTTGCAAGGTTTTTAAGATTAGTTTGAAGCTCCAGAACCAGGCATAAGTATTTTTAATTTTATTTTGAAGGTTTTGGTCTCCTGACTAAAAACAAAGATTTCAAACTTTGGGCTCAAAATGTACTTAATTAGTGTTCGGATGTACGTGTTCTCTTTATTGGATATTAAAATAGGCTTAATACTGAGTATAATTGCAGAAGAAAATAAAAGCCAAAATGCATTCTTGTTTCTGTTTTTGACGATTTCTTGGAAAAACTGGAAAATCTCTGTTTTCAAAAAAAAAAATCATAACTCGAAAACTATCAATAATCGGTACACATACATGGGAATGTTTTGGATAGGTCTCGGTACGGGCTACCTAAAAAAAAATTATTATCGTCACCCGATTGGCCACCCTGTATAGTTGGGATGTACCATACTAACAGAAACTTTTGATAGTGAACTTCTTATATAAGTAACCCAAAAACGCGTCGGTTAGACTACTTGACGATCTTTTGTGGTAAGAGTATAATGATGATCTCGACAATCTGCATCAATAATTACTTCAACCACTATAGACAGCTCCAATCACTAACTCACACTCACTTCACGTTTGGTTTTCCAGTATCCAAGGGCTTCGGTTGTCTTAAGCGAAGACCGAAGTGAACCCATTAGAAGTATAACATTTTCCGTCCTCCGCGTATCCCAAATAAACTCAAATTAAAGTTGAACTCCTTAGAGTTAAATTAATGTTTGCCGCCTTGATGTAAATAGTTAAACTTTGAAAAATGTATATAGGCTATAAACTTGGAAGTTCGAGCAACTTCTGACTCCTTAACTTAATAGCTTGGGAGAAACGTGAGGTCGTAGTATAAATAAATGAATCTTTGGCTTAGTTATTTATTGTGAGTACTTCTTTAAATATATACACATAAAAATACCTGTTATATCATTTTCACAATATGATTCTATTTTTTACCTGGGTTACGTGAAATAAAAAAATAGCGATCTATTTTTATGAATACAAGTTCAATAATTTCTGGTCGCTAAAAATATCACATTGTTTTCACAAAAACAATTGAGATTAATAACAGCTTCAGTAATAGCGGATTATTCCAAAAATATTTAAAATGATTGTTCTGGAAACTGCCTATACGGAGGATCTCCTAGCATAGTGACATTAGTGATTAGGAGCAAAAACTGTCTTGGACTACTCTAGAAGATAAGTAGCCCAACCGAACAGAAATGGTTTTCTCCTATTATAATATAATCATTTATGTTGAAGATGGAGTCCATAATAGCAACTCACATTGCTTTGAACTGAGTAACTATTATGTTAGGTTAGGTTGAAGGTGAGCAGGGCAATTACGTCTCCTTCCACTGCGATCCTATTGTGCCTGTTGTGGCCCACACCTATTTAAACATCACCGTACAATCCACACCTGCCGACGAAGTCAATGGTTGTGTTGGGTGAAACTCCTTGGAGTAAGTAGGTTTCAATTGGCCGAATCTGAAAGTCTGAAACCTAGTTCTTTTCAATACTACGCAGGAGCTTCACTGTTTCTCCCTCCACATAACAGAAATGACAGTTTGTTGTTTGAACTAGGCCTAACTTCCGCAAGTGGTTCCTCAGACGACAATGTCCCGTCAACAGACCAACCAGAACGCGCAGGTTATTCGTGTTTCATTCTACGATACTTGGGGGGGGGGAGAGGGTGACTAGAGGGGTATGGTATGAATACCTTCGAGTGTAGTAGCCCTGGTGTATATCGCCAGTGCAGGAGTGCGTTCTTCTCCTATTTGCTCTCTGCCCAATCTGAGAGGGTTTTCTTGGCAGTGCTTTTCGCAATGCCCGCGAATGGTTAAAGTCCTATTAAACACAAATTCGGTTTCTCCTCTTGCGAGTGGGTCGGCCAATACATTGCTTTACACTCCGCTACGGCCTGGTACCAAAACCAAAGTTACAAACACAAACTGTCATAGTGACAAACCAGAAGAGGTCATTTTTTATACGAGGGCTTTACGGAAACTGTGATCGGGTTAACCAGATCACACGGATCACTGATTCTGATGTTCCGAAAGTGATTTAGGATCCATCAGAAATAGGGTCAATTCACCCTTTTACAGTAAGCGATCGCGATTGTGTATTTCAGATCAGTAGTTGTTCTTCTTAACCATTTGTTTTGTATTCCTAAACCAATTTTTCGTTGCTCTACTACTCTACTACCAAACCCTACTAAACAGCTGATTCACATATAATTGATCGATATGGATTCAGATCACTGTTTCCGTAAAGGCCTGTAATTTATTATGGTAGTACGCATTGCTTGATTGGTGCCAACCGTAGTGAATTTATTATTAACCAGGTTTAACTAAGCCGACGATTGTACAACGGATGTCAACGTTAAGCTTAAGATTAGCTAAGCTTAAGTTTAAGTGCGAGTTAAACTGGCATTTGCACAACCAATTTTTTTAAGTTTAAAACAATACCACCAATCACATCAAAGAGGAAAGCACGTTGCAGGCGGATAGATTTATTGAAGGTCATCAGGAGGATAAACAGCAATTCACTGCCTCCAGCAGTGAAGATAGGTTGGATAAATTTCAATCTATATTTTCAAAATGTCAACGCCAATATCTCACAGAAGGCGTAGCCTTCGAGGTGGCAGTATTTCTATTGTATCACAGTAGTACAAATAAATTGTGATTATGATGATGTTATTGAATCAAATGTTGAGAAAGTATATTGTTCAACAATGCAGTAATGACGGTAATAACTCACGCAGTTGAAGTTTGCAGCACGAGCCGTAGGGGAGTTCTGAAAATCAACAAATGAGTTATTACCACTATCGTGACTTAAGTACTATACTATACTTTATCTTCGGCCGAAGCAATTGATATTACTACTTAAATACATAATAATTACGAATTACTGACAACATAACCTCACTTCTGTCAAATAACAGAAATTATTCTGTAAGGTACGAATTAGCATTTGACGTCTTATGGCATGGCCACTTTGCAGTTACTATAGCGTGTGTTAATAGTATGCGCTTCCAAGAGATCGGTATACTGGCACAGCTGTTGTGTATGTATCAATAAACACGTTGCAATCCTTTTCTACATTCTCCTTTATTTCTAACAGTACACCACAGTAGTACAATAGCAGTAATGGTACATGACTAAACGTTTAAGACTGTAAGTCTAAGCATGTGTCGAAGCGTGGGGCCCCGGACATGAAGTATCCAAGTATTGAAGTGTATAGGTTAACTTCCTGTCTATATGATCTGTGACATTGACATCTGTCAGGAGTACGTTCTGTAATGAGCGTGTTCGGATATAATATCTCCTCTCCCCCTTAACAGAGTAAAATAATGGAATAAAATAAATACAAATGAAACTTACAAATCTAGTCGCATTGGAGCTTTTCTGACTCGACTAGAACGTCTCAACATCACAGGAGGCACATCTTCAACATTGGGTTGTACAGGCTCATTTTCAGAAGTTTCAGGATCTGGTAGTTCAGTATTGCTGGGTAAAGTAGTGCCAGTAAAGTTTGTATTAGTATTGAAGGTCGGAACATCAGGTAAGTTTAGAGGTTCTCGTCTTGTATCAGGAATGATCATAGTTGGATTAGTACCGTCATGTTCAGGTATGTATGGTTCTGTAGGAGTCTCTTGTCCGATCAGTCTAATCTGGTCTATGTGTCTTTTCCATTTCCTTCCGTCATCTAATTCTATTATGTAATGTAATTTTCCAATTCTTTTGTTGACAAATCCGAATTTCCATTTTTCGTGAAGATAATCTCTTACTGCAACCCTAGTACCTAGTTGTAATTCTCTAATATGCTTATCAGTATTATAAGTTACACGATTACCATTTATTTCTGGTTTCATGCAATCTAATCGCGAACGTATTTGCCTGCCAAACATGAGTTCAGAAGGGCTTTTCCCAGTATTAATATGTGGTGCTCTTCTATATTGCAGTAGAAATTTACATAGCTCTAAATTTTTATTGTAATTATCACATTTCATAGTTCTGAGAGCCTTTTTTAAAGTTTGTACATACCTCTCAGCCTGACCATTAGTTGCAGGGTGATATGGTGCAGTTAATTTAGCTGTAACACCATTTTCTTGTAAAAACCTTTTGAATTTGAATGAAACAAAGTTGCTGCCATTGTCAGTTACAAAGTATTTGGGTATGCCAAAAGTAGAAAAAATTTTCCTGCAAATTTCAATGGTTGTTTCTGAGCTAGTATCTTTG
This sequence comes from Callosobruchus maculatus, assembly GCA_951848785.1. Taxonomy (NCBI): domain Eukaryota; kingdom Metazoa; phylum Arthropoda; class Insecta; order Coleoptera; family Chrysomelidae; genus Callosobruchus; species Callosobruchus maculatus. Next base: position 232,020 of record CATOUR010000239.1, read on the forward strand.
GTAAAATGGATTTCTGGCCATTTTGTAAATGAATCTACTAAAATAAAATAATATCCACCATTGAACGGACCAGCAAAATCAGCATGTACTCTTTCGAAAGGTAATTTAGATTTTTCCCAAATGTGGGTGTCAACTTTAGCAATGTTGTTTTTAATTTTGTTGCATTGATAGCAGTTACTGACAATATGTTCTATGTCTGTATCAATTCTTGGCCACCAACAGTAACTTCTAGCAAGATTTTTCATCTTGACTATACCAAGATGAGCAGAATGTAACTCTTCAAGTACTTTTTTTCTTTCTGTGAGTGGTATTACTACTCTTTGTCCTTTCATAATACAACCTGATTGCAATGTAAATTCGTCTTGATTAATATTGAAGGTATATTCTTTATTAACTGTTTTACCTGTTTCAAGAGCATTTAACAAAACTTTTAATGAACTGTCATTTCTAGTGGCTCTAGCCAAATCTTCAACAGTTACTGGTAGTGTCTCAATTAGCTGTATCTCAAAAACATCTGCCTCATCAAATACTGCTAAATCTTCAGATTTTTGAGGTAAACGTGACAAAGCATCCGCATTGCCATGTAGCTTAGTATTTTTATATTTTATATCATAATTGAATGATTGCAAAAATATAGCATAATGTTGCATACGCGTAGCACTTAACACAGGAAGACTCTTACTTGGAGAGAAAATTTGTAACAGTGGTTTGTGATCAGTATATAAAGTAAATCTTTTGCCATATAGATATTGATAAAACTTTTTAACTCCAAAAATTAAACTGTAAGCTTCTTTATCTATTTGTGAGTAGTTCTGTTGAGTTTTTGTTAAGGTTTGACTCGCAAATTGTATAGGTCTTTCAGTACCATCAGGAAAGACATGGCTCAAAACTGCTCCTACGCCAAATGGAGAAGCATCGCAAGCTAGAACTATAGGTAATTTAGGATCAAAGTGACAAAGAACTTGGTCAGATTGTATTTCACTCTTGGCTCTATCAAAAGCATTCTGACACTTTTTTGTCCAAATAAAAGGTACATTGTCCTTGAGTAAGTTATTTAAAGGAAGAAATATATCACTAGCATTTTTGATAAATCTTCTGTAGTAGTTTATAAGACCAATAAATGCTCGAACCTCTGTTTTATTTTTGGGAACTGAAACACTTTGTACTGCATCAATTTTAGAAGACACTTTTTGTATTCCATTCTGATTAATCCGATAACCACAGTATTCTATTTCACTAACGAAAAAGTGACTTTTTTGTAAATTTACCCTGAGGTCATGTTTTTGTAGCTGCTCAAGTACTTGTTTTAATCTATGTAGGTGTGTAGCTTTATCAGGACCGGTAACATTTATGTCGTCTTGAAAGATTACAACTCCCGGTATACCTTGTAAAATTTGTTCCATAATTCGTTGCCAGATTGCTGGAGCACTGGCTATTCCAAACATGAGACGTGTAGAACGATATAAACCCTTATGAGTATTCAAAGTCAACAAATGCCTATGTTCTGGTTTAACTTCTAAATGAAGGTAAGCCTTGCTAAGATCAATTTTGGAAAATCTTATTCCGCCAGCCATTTTAGCAAATATTTCGTCAATAGTAGGGAGTGGGTGATCATCTACCAAAATTTCAGGATTTAAAGTTACTTTGAAATCACCACACAATCTAACCTTGCCATTAGATTTTACAACAGGAACTATGGGTGTAGCCCATTCAGACATGTCTACCTTTTCAAGAACTCCTTGACTAACTAAGTTGTCAATTTCTTCCTCTACAAGAGGTTGTAAAGCAAATGGCACAGGCCTAGCTTTCATAAAAACTGGTCTTGCACCTTCCTTAAGATGAATTTCAGCCTGAATATTTTTAATTTTGCCAATACCTGGACTAAGTATATTTTTATACTGTGAAAGTAACTCTTGTAATTCTGGGTCATCACTGCTAGAAATTTTATTAACTCCATCTAAATCTTGTAAGTTTATGTGTAATGTCCTTATCCATTCTCTACCTAGTAATGGGTTTCTATCCCCTTGTACTATGTACAAATTCAAGTGTGCATGAAAATTATTATAAGTAACAGGAACATGTATAAAACCAATAACATTTAACTGAGTTTTGCAGTAAGAAACTAACTTCAGCCTTGTATTTTGTAAATTATAGTTAGAAAATAATTTTTTGTAAGTATTATGATTTATCAAGGTAACTGGTGCACCACTATCAACTTCCATTCTAATATATTTTGAGTTTACCTGTACATTGATGTAGTATTTATCTCTCAAACCAGTAAAGTTATCTTCCTCATCTACCTGAAATATCTGTTCGATAGCATCAGTTTCCTCCTCAATTTCATTTGTATTTGAAGCTCCTTTTGCCTTGGTACACACCCTTTGAAGATGCCCCTTCCGTTTACAAAAATTGCAAATTGCATCAATCATATTACACTTATTAGCCAAATGGCGATTATCACCACACCTATAACAAAAGAATTTATTAGCATTATTGTATGAATTGTATACTGTCTTTGAATTTGATGGTCTTGATGTCGCCTTATTTTCAGGGATAGGGTATCTTCTTTTGTCCTTCTGCACTATAGCATCAACAGAATTGGTTTTCCTATGTAGTTGATTAGCATCTCTCTCTGACATCTCCATACTGGTAGAGATTTCCACCGCACGATCTAGGGTTAGATCACTAGTCTCCAATAACCTGCTCTGTATGCGTCTTGAGTGTAGGCCATATACGAACTGATTCCTCAGTGCCATCTTCAAATATTCTCCAAATTTGCAGTTAATGGATAGTTTTTGTAAGGCATAGTAATATTCCTGGACTGTCTCCCCCTCCTGCTGCTTCCTGCTTTGAAATCGGAAAATCTCCGCAATTTCCAAAGGGCATGGATTGTAAAACTGATCCATCATTTGAACAACTTCATTGTATGTTCTATCATCAGGAGAATCTGGTGCTAGTTTGTCGCACAATGTGTCGTAGGCTTCGGGCCCCATAAAATGTAGCAAGTATGGTAACTTTAACTCATCAGGTACATTAAATACTCGAAAAGCAACTTCCAATCTTTTCACCCATCTGCTCCATTTTGTTTGAGCAATGTTGAAGGTTTCGATTGTAAATGTTGAGGTCGTTATCATCGGCATTGTAACACTGCTTCCTTCAGTGGCCATCATTCCGTTTTAGAGTAGTAATATGTAATTGCAATACTTGCACTTGACATGTAATTGTAATACTTGCACTTGACCACGTGTGTCCACAAATCCTCGTCGCCAATTTTGTTGTGTATGTATCAATAAACACGTTGCAATCCTTTTCTACATTCTCCTTTATTTCTAACAGTACACCACAGTAGTACAATAGCAGTAATGGTACATGACTAAACGTTTAAGACTGTAAGTCTAAGCATGTGTCGAAGCGTGGGGCCCCGGACATGAAGTATCCAAGTATTGAAGTGTATAGGTTAACTTCCTGTCTATATGATCTGTGACATTGACATCTGTCAGGAGTACGTTCTGTAATGAGCGTGTTCGGATATAATAACAGCATAAAGAGTAAACCAGCAGCGAAACTCAAGCCGAATCTTTCAGGACGTTTTGATGACCTTGAATCTTTCGGGTCTGACTTCGTCGCGTCGCGTTCAAGTTGCGTTAGAGAAGCGATTGGTACAGGACCTGAGCGAGAATATTATATCCTTAAAAATCCCATAGTGATAATTTTATGCACGTTCGGAAACAGTTGTCGGCATTTCGTTTAAAAACAACTATGAAAAGATTATGCAGAAATAATCTGTACAGGTAATACTACGGAAAACCCCCATTGTGCAAGGTATGAATATATTTTCGGAATGCCTCTTTTCGAATTGTGTAATCGGCAAATAATGAAATTCTAGGATAAAAGGCTGGTCAAAAGAGGACAGGAAAGGGATCATTCATGATGGTCTGAAATACTGAATGATAAAATTACAAAATTGCTGTAAAGTTAACACATTTTGATTTTATAACCAGCAAAATTCGTACCAGTAATGGCCATTTAGAATTTAAACGATTTAAATTTTTGTACTCGTTTTTCCATATGCTTAATTTCCTATTTCGATTAGGTATTTTAAAATTCCTATTAATATTTTTTATTGTATAATACAGGCGTATCCTGGCGTATAGTCTTAAATTATAATTTAGTGGGAAGTTATCTCACGGATGACAATACGTTAAACTGCAAATCGTTAGATAATAAAATATCGTATACTTTTGATGGATGAATAACCTTATCCCAGCATTCTAATATCAATAAAATATCCGTATGTGTATATTGTTAAATATAAAACAAAACTTACAAATGTGTAACATTATTTTGTAATCTAAACGTATGTTTAAGGACTGAGAATGTTTCTCTTTGTACACAATTAAAAAGCATAGTAAACAATCAAACAGCTAATATTGTACGAATATATAAATACATTATTATTACTAAGGCAATTCTTACATACCTCTCAACATCTGACGGAAGCGCAAAAAGCTGAATTTACAGTTTCTTGACGTGTTTGTACAGAACGAAGCTGAACAACGGTGCATTCCTTATTCCATCACATCCATAATAACACCGGCAAACGCAAAACAAAACAACTCAATACACCCCTGGAATTCACGATGTACACTCATCAATGGCAAAGCGTATACTGAGACTGACCTATCGCTCTGCATCGGGAACGCATCGGGAAGTAGACGAAAAAGTTTGTGCATGTTTCTCGCATCAATTTGAAGAGTTGCGCTACTGGTTTACTCTTTATGCTGTGGTACTGGTATCTAGTAGGCGTTGTTCATATCCCACGGCTGGAGCATGAGTTATGAGAAACAATTCACGCGGTTTATTTATAGGTGGTATTACCTGTTCAAAAGTAGTTTGGTAATCGCTATAATATAACATAATGAACATGTGAGGGCTCTTTTGCCGCCAATTTCCCTCCCTAAAGTCCTCCGAAATTACTCAGATTATAGACAAGCCCACGACCCTCCAATCAATCCTTTCGGTTCGAAAACGGCTGCATGATACCGAGCAATACGTTGTAACGAAACCGTTCCCTGGGGAGCTCTCACGGGTCCCGAAATACCCCCCTCTGTTATTTTAATTTCAGATCGGGACAAGATGAACTGCCGTAATTTATAGCAGTTTCGTTCCCGAAGTGCCAGAATGTAGGTGCCCGAATAAGTGATGTGCGGAATTGCTTCAGTTCGCTCGCGATCTTATCCTTCCAACTTCCCGGGAGAAATGCCACCATGCCGTTTTGAGGGGGGGGGGGGGTGAGGTGGTGGTTATATATCATGATAGAGTAGGATAGGAATTGATTGATATTAGAAAAAAACAATACAATGTTTTTCTTTAAAATCACGATTTTAATAGATGACGACCTTTTTTTATTTTCCAGTTTGTTTTTTAAATTAACCGAGAATTAAAACAACATTTTTTAGAGCAATTGAAGAGGTCAGTGCAAAAAGTGGACAAGTTCACATTCTTAAGAAATTGGGTTGTCTCCATCTATATGAATTCTCTGTCGTGGTAGACGACTTTTCCCCTTGCAACCGTAACATCAATGCTGGGGCTCCGCAGGGATCGGTACTGGCTACGAAATTGTTTCTGCTTCACATCAATGATCTATTCTCTAAAGTTTCGCGGATGACAGTATTTTGCATGCAGGCATCATGAGTAATAGAGCGATCTCTGTGATCGGGCTGAAACGCAGAAGCTGGTAGAGGCAGCTTCACTTTCAAAAGATCTGGAGACCATTACCGCTTGGGGGCTCAAGAATATGATAAAGCTGAATGCTTCCAAGACCCAGCATTTTACGCTATCGAATAAGAAGTGCCCAAGTCCGCACACGGTTCTAATGAACAATTAGGCTTTGCCAACGAGTCGCTCATGCAAGCTCTTAGGAGTCCACATTACAGAAAATCTGATCTAGCACAAACACGTTACGTCAGTTGGATACTTATTCAGAGCCAGAAATTACTTCTCACCATGTAACCTCCGCATGCTATATAAACCCCAGATAAGACCCCGCCTGGAGTATTACTCTCATTTCTGGGGAGCTACTGCCCCAACTACCCTGTCTATACATGACGCTGTCCAGAGAAGGGCAATTTGACTAATTGGTGACCAGGCCTTAACACGCCACCTCCAGCCACTTTCTCACCAGCGTGTAGTTCTTGAACTCTCACTATTCTCTACAGTTTCGCCGCTCACCTATCCTATTAGATGCTCTCGCGCGACTGCTGCATCTCATCCTGAGGCGGTTGTTCCTCATACATCAAGAACCGAGCGTCGCGACCGCAGATTTATTCCCAGGGCTTCCAGGGCTTAGGATGAACTGCCTGGAGATGTACTTATTGGGCCGCAGGACCTAATCAAGTCCCGCGTTAACAAATTTCCTCTAACAAAATCTTTTCACATAGTAGCCGCGGTACTCGTTGATCTTTAAACACCAAATAAGTAGATGAAATAATATACTGGCTAGGCTATTGCAGAATGTTCTCCTCAGCACAATAAAACAAATCACTGTACGAGGTACCACTTGGTTATATTCAAAGTGATACCTATTTTACAAAAAGATACTGGGAACTGAATTTAGTTCGAGTTGGTATGTAACGGACATTATTTCCAATGAGACTAGCAGCCTAAAATAATAAAATTATGATTTGTTTATCCTAAACAGGTTTTCCTTTATCTATCAGCCTTTATGGCATTTAGCTTAATTCTTAATAATTCTAGTTCAAATTATAAAATTTACTCACCTACTACTACTGCTACAAGGCATAGATCCGACCATCCCTTGAGTATTGCTCCCATGTGTGGGTATGCGATCTGAAGCACTCTCTAAAGCTTCTGGATACTATCCTGAAGATAGCAAATAGATTAATCGATACGCCTAACCTCACAAAGGACTTCCACAGCCTGGAACATCGAAAAAGGGTGGTTGACCTATCCCTGTTTTACAGATTCTATCACGGAAGATGTTCGAGTGAGCTCTCCCAGATATGCACCAAAGGCCGTCCGAATGAGGAACACAAGAGAGGCTCTGCGAGCTTATTCTTACCAGGTTGAGTTGCCGGGAAATTTTTTCCCGACGGCTACAACCTGCAGCGCTTCCAATCTAACGTGCACCGATACTTATCCTTTTGCAGCGCGTCTATACCGCCATAGGATTTCAGCCTTTGTGGGAGGCTGACCATAAAGAAACCATGACACCATATAAAGAAGTAACGTAAAAAACCTCAAAATATTATCAAAAATCAAGAACCTAGACCTAATAGTAAAATAAAGCAGAAGTACATATATCCAAGGAAACTGCATGGCTAGAATAAAGAACTAACGGTTAAGTAATCTGCTTTATATAAACAGGCTGTTCCCTTCGTGGAGCTCTAAGGCTTTTAGGAAAAGATATCTGTTCTCTTACATTATACTAGTAGAAGATCCGAATATAAGACGACCTTCACCGAACTGGTTAATGGATGAAAACCATTTTATATTAAATATAATATGTTAAAAAACATATCGCGAGTGGGTTGGCTGAAAAATTTCAGTCCAGTCTATGATTACTTAAATATTGAAAAATTATTTTTTTTAAACGTTTCACTGGTTTGGTTAATAGACAAATCACACACTAATCGAAAGCATGAAGCCCATAGAATATGCAAACGTTAGGTTGGCTACGTTTTTTCAGTCCCAACTATAGGGTAGGCAAGTATAAACAGGTACATCAATAATAGTAATTTGCACCGGTGTAGTTAATGCATGAAACTTATATCAAAATAAAGATAATTTTATTGCAAACACGTCGATATAGGGTTGTCTGCAAAAAATCAGTCTGGGATACCGGTTGTCGAATTTTAAAGATCAAAATATTGCTGCCAGTAAATTCGTGCGCCAGAGAGGTCCGAGCGAACTATCCCGTGTATAAACAAAGGATAGCGATACACTCGTAAATGCTGTGCATCATTGTATTGGAACCACTTGCCTCATTCTTCTGAATTGAAAAAGCGTGCTACTACTACTATACTGATTGTTGTTATTTATAAACATTAAATTGTGATAAAAAAATGGCTAAAAAGTGTTTTCTATGGAACTCGGATGATTTTTAACATATTAGATTTAATATAAAATGCTTTTCATCCATTAACCAGTTCGGTGAAGGTCGTCTTATATTCGGATCTTAGACTATACCTTTTCCAGCTGTAGTTTCAAAATCATTCAAACTGTCAGGTATAATTTATACTTGTCAGCTTGAATTTACAATTGACGCTTTAGAAATCTGATTTGATCCTTTTGAAACTATTGCTGGAAGTGGTGTAGGAACATAGAAGCCAGAAGTGAAGATGAATGCAGTGACATTGCTATGGCCTCTTAATAAATACAATTAGGATTTATTCCTTTAACATCGACGCGCAATAAACCAAATAAAAGCGTAACGATTTCTTCGTTCGAAAACCATCTTCAGCTCCGTCTGAATTCATCGGTGGTTTGTTTCGTCACGACAAATTAGCCATAACGAAAAACACAAGGTATCAATGCCAAGCTGCGGTTACCGTCTCACGGTAAATTGTACCTTCTGTGGGTCGAGGTATATGGTGGACACGACCAAACACATAAAACAGACGAAACTGTTGGTCGTTGAAGTATTCCCTCAATTATATCCCAGAGCTTAATTTCGTAAATTATATCGTAAAACGAATGGTGCTACCTATCTAAACAGACTTACATTATAATCAAATAGCTGCTCCTAGAAAGGACGAGAAAACGTCAGATGAGATAGGAATTGAAAGAGGAGTAAGATATGGTAGTCTCTCCTGTACTTTTCAACCTCACTTCAGAGAATTATGCAAGAGGCTTTTGTCTGCAGAAACCGTGTAAATAAATAAAGGTAAACGTGAAATCACAAACAGTATCGGTTTTGCCGATGATACCTTGGTAATAGCCGAGGGTAGCAAGGACCGACAAAGAATGCTTGATAAAATTGTGAATAGCGAATAAGCTGGTTTTATACTTGATATCAAAAAATGAAGTCAAGTTGATTGACTGAGTGTCTCGCACACATTACGGTGATACCAGTTTCTTATTTTCCCATAGCATGAAGTGTATTATGCCGTTTGGTCTTTCTTTCATAGGACAATGGACAACCTATTACACAATAAACTTTTCAGTTATACAACCCCTCCCTAACCACCCCAATTTCATCCCTACCATAAAAAGTAGAAAAGGATCAGGATCCCCTAAAACGACTGAAAAATAAGTTTTTATATTTTTAGGTTTCTGATTATTGCTGCACCTCGACTGACTGACACGACTTCTAAAAACCATACACGTTTTCCATTCTCGCCAAGGTAGAAATTACATCAAAATCAATTTAATATAGTTTCCACATTACGCAATACAGAACGATTTAAATTAATATTCGTATATGTTTACATCAGAAAATTCTCTTTGGTTCTGTAATAGGCAAAGTAATGTTCGGATGAACCTCAAGAAGTGTATTATGCCGCTAGATCTTTCTTTCACAAGTCAACGAACAGCCTATTATAAATACGATAATTTTTCAGTTTTACTACCCACCACCTCCCAATCATCCCAATTTCACCTCCACCCAAAGAAAGTAGAAAATGATCAGGAACCTTCAATAAAACGCCTAAAAACTGATATAAATGCGCCCAGCCATTGTGAATTGCCTAACCCACAAATAGGCTTTAATTATAAATTAAAATTTCCTGTTGGGCACTATATGTCTATTTAACAACAGGATCAAACTGATAATCACAAAACCATGAATAAAGGTCTATAATTTTACTCAAACAAAACCACTGTATCAAACTTAACCTATGAGGATTATTTATTGAAATTCTTCCAAAATCGTTAGTAAATTAGACGGCAGATTTCGTTAAAGTGAATCATGAGTTGTTGCAAAATCAGATTCGCCAAGCTTTATAGGTGTCCTTACATCTTGGAATTTGGAGATCAAGGTTCTCACTGTAGACCCCTTCGTTTTAGTTCGTTTATAAATGAAACTAAACATTGCAAAGTTTATTATTTGCATATGACTTAAATTTTCTTAGAACTGTAATATAAATATTATATGGATTTTGAGCTAATCCAAAGTGAGTTTGACAATATAAACGTGTGGTGTCAAACCAGTGGGTTGTCTCTTAGCATCAGCAAATGTCACAACATTCTTCAGCGTAACTATGTATTTAACGATATAAGCTTAATTAATCGTAATTAAGTGAAAAGCTTGGGTCTCCCTCTTGACTCTAAGCTTTGTTTTACAGAAGACTTCAGCAAAATTGTGAATGATGCGTTGCAGACACTTGATTCCATAATAAGAAATAGTGCAGATCTAGGCAGCAATACTTCTAAAATTCTCCACGGTGAATATGCATCGGAAGTATGATTTTCTTATCACCACATGTATATTGGTAATATAGAGTGTTTAAAAAAAATTATGCATAGTTGCCTGGCGGTGAAATAATAATGTTAATAATAATACGCACAATCCTTATTACATAGACTGCAGTCCACTATTTAGTCACTTTCTGCATTGGAGTATAGAAGAGCACGATTTGTTGCATCCTTTTTGTTTATATTAGTGGAAGGTAATCCTTATATTGCAGGCATGCCCCAAACAAAATCAAAAAAGTTTGGCTATGCGGATGACTGGGCGCTGGCCTAGTAAGATAGAAACAACAGAAAAAACTCTTACAAATGACCTCAATAAATTAGCAAAATACTTTCGTGACTGGATGCTCCAGCCAAACCCAAACAAGACGGAAGTAACCTGTTTCCACCTCAATAACAGGCGAATAGAGAACTAAACGTCCATCTCGAAAATACTGTCTTAAAGCATATCAAGTTCCCAAAGTACCTAGGAGTCACTCTGGACAGGACTCTGAGCTACAAGCAACACATACTAAATACCGTTGCTAAGTTGAGAACACGAAATAATATATTACAAAAGCTCTGTGGAACCACCTGGGGATCTTCAGCTTCTACATTGCGTATATCAGCTCTGGGCTTGGTATACTCAGCAGCAGAGTACTGCTCACCAGTGTGGCTGAACAGCCGCCATACAGCCAAAGGCGATGTTGAGGTAAACCGCACCATGCGAATCATAACAGGCACGATAACCAGCACTCCTGCCTACTGGCTTCCCGTTTTAAGCCATATCCCCCCGCCACAACTACGCAGGAAAAACGCTCTTCTTCTACAGTACAAAAAAATGAGGAAAAACGAATCACTTCCCATTCATGACTATTCCGAGGGCCTTGACATTAACAGACTCCGATTTAGAGATCCCCCCTACAAAATGGCTAAACAGTTAATGCATGATGGTTTCTCCATTTCTGACCAATGGAAGAGCCAGTGGAACGCAACTGCTCCAGTACATGCTTGGAACCTACAGTGCATCACCACAAAACCAACAGGGTTCGAACTGCCACGTAAAACATGGTGTCGTGCCAACAGAATAAGGACCACACATGGGAGATGCGCAGATATGATGAAAAAATGGGGTAAAGCGCCTTTGGCAAGTTGTGACTGTGAAGCCGAGAGACAAACCGTCCAGCACATTACCGAAGAATGTCCTTTAAGACTGTATGCTGGCCAAGAAGAATACTTCTTGAAGCTGACCAACGGATCAGTCGAATATATTAAAAATTTGGATGTTTGTTTGTGAAAATAATGACTATGTATCTTGTAATGTATACTACATGTACTCTATTTATATTTATATCTATTTTTTTTTTGTTTCTTATTTATATCTTGAATGTGATTTGTGAGCCATACGATAAATAAATAACTTAAGATCAGATTGGCCAGATGTTACGTTTTCTCATTTTTTTTCTACGAGATGGACAATGACCATAGTTGATCTTGAGGCTTTCGAAATGTAGGTCTATGGACTCACACCCATAGTTTCTTGGAGTCAGAAATGTTGAGATAATAAAGCGCGTGAATAAAGAAACAGAAAAAAAACTGTAAAAATGAGAAAACCCTCTTACCTGGGTCACGTTATGCTTGCGGAGAGATACCAGATTATACCACTAGTAACACAAGGGAAAATACAAGAAACAACAGATGCGCAAAGAAGACGCACTTGATGGCTTAACAACTTTCGAGAGTAGTATCACTGTAAATCAGCGAATTCCTGTACACCAATAAAATTATACAAAGAAACTACATAAAAAGCAAAAATCGTCATGATGGTAGCGAACCTTCTAAGAGGAGATGGCATATAAGAAAGAAAAAGTGAAACATTCTTAAAGATCACAAGATCTTGCATTTTCTGTAACTTCTCATGTCTTGTTTTGTGCACTAACCACTACATAATTATGTGCACTATGGCTGAATGTGAATCGAATAACCTTAAACCTTCGGATCTTTGCCTTTGCAGTTTTTGCTTTTTGCACTTACAAATCATACTTATGCTGGATATTATCTTCAACTAGTTATAAAAACTGCACGGCTGAACTTTCTAAAAAAAGTTAAACCACCGAATTTGTGCAAATAGCCTAGACTATCATTAATTCTTCTGGATATCCCGAAAACCACGAAATTTGATTCCTCCAACTCACCATCATCATGTATTAAATCCATTTTCACAACGTTTGAGAAAAATATGAAAAATTCATGTGCCCTCTTCCCACATGAACACAAACCACCTATAAATAAACCAAAAAATCGGTAGGGTACGGTTATCGAAAATGCCGTGAACTTGGTAACCCTGAGATTTTGAGGTTGAGTTTTCTCTGAGCCTCACCTTAAGCAGATCATTTCTACCTCTTAGAGCCGGTTGTACAAATGCGGGTTTAACACGAGCCTTGTTAAGCCTAAGGATAGCTAAGCTCAGGCTTAAAGTCGACAGCCGTTGTACAATCGTCGGCTTAGTTAAACCTGGTTGATAATGAAATTCACTACAGTTGGCATCAATGAAGCAATACGTACTGACATAATCATCTGAAAAGTTACCTTTTTTTGGTTAGGCACTTTTGACAGTTTGTGTCAAATTATTGCAACGACCGTTTCTGTCTCTGTTCTATTATTTGCTCTTTTTGTTAAATTAGACACAAATTTTTCAAAAAATATGACCTAATAAAGTGACAAGCAATTTGAAGGTTCCTGCTTGACACATTATGTCATTTGTATTAGGTTAGGTTTAAACCTCAGCTAAGCTCGCGTTGAGCTTCGGCTTACGTAAGCTCGTGTTAAGCTTGGAGTGGGGGGCTAAGCCAGCATTGTACAACGGACGTTTTGCAACTGACGTGGTTTAACGTCGGCTTACCTTAAGCCGAAGCTTAAGCTTGCATTGTACAACAGGCCCTTAGTTTGACGTAACATTAACATAATACTAAGATCAGGTAAACCAATTTGGGTAATTAAGTGCTACTTAAAGATAAGGTCTACCTAAGTGTGACCGGTGCAAACGGGCCTAGATAAGTCAATTTTAGTTATAGTTTGTTGTTTGTTATATATCTATTGCCACTACAGTATATGTATAGTGATAGACTTGTAAGTTGTAATGTTTATAGAAATGGAGCTTCCATTTGATCAATATGATATCTATACTGTCTACAACGTCAGCGTTTGGTGGGACGCTCGATGAACCAGAAAAACTAGGTGTGATTCGAACACGGCGAAGGTGTCTGATAGATACATCCGAACCGCACACAAAAGCCGAATCTTTTGGTCGAGGTAGAATTTTATCGGCTCGAGATGCATAATAACGTCGCGACATATTTGAGCTAGGAGTGTCCCAAAGCAGCACATCCCACACACTCCGAACGACCCACGGATCCGCTGCACGGAGGACGCGACCAGGGCTGGATTAACGGGATTCTTCGAGTCTTCCTATTGTATTTATATGTGTATATCTATGTGTCTTCGTGTTGTGGTAATATAGGCGTGGTATATACACACGCGTGCTCATAGCGTATTACCTGTAGTTTAAAGTTTTTTAGGCCTGTATCGGACTTTTAGGACTTTTACACTTGGAAATTCATGTATAGTCTTCCTATTTGTGCTATAGCTTACATTTATAGTTGCGGCACACAAAAAAAGTAGTGTAAAATTACAATTTTACCATACCTTTAAGTTAAAGGATAAAATTACATTTCTAAAGCGTCAATTACAACTTACATATGACAGTTGTTGCTCACAATCGACGATTTAGAAATGTAATTTGATCCTTTTGAAGCTACTGATGGAAAAGGTATTGTAATAATATTTTGATTCTATGGTTGCGTTGTGTTTAACCTATAATACGGTAGAGATGTAATGAGCGTACCCTGATTTAAATATATACAAACTAAAAAAAAAAGGTGCAGCTCAGGCTTCAATGCATCGGGCTGCTGTTCCATTACCCAATTAGTATTGCTCATACCGTTAGCATTTATACATTCCGTACATGTATACGGCCCCTAGCACAATCCCATTGGTCAGATTTGAATTTTGAACCAATCAACCTTCGAGTGCCGTACGTGTGTACGGAATGTGTATGCACTTACGGAATGTAGTACTTAATGCAGCTGAACATTCACAAAGAGGAAAGCAATTCAAGCGAAAATAATTTTTTAACTATATATTAAACTGCAGTAAACTTTATTACAAATTGAGTTAGAGTATTTTTAAGAAATTTTAAATGTAATAATTGCAGAAATCTGGTATTAAGTATTGAGTTTCAATGGGCAAAGGAAACATACATTACTTACAAGACTAAAGACATTAAAGAACATAACAAAACAAAAAAAACGTTATATAAAATCAGTGGGATGAACCGTGTTTAATTGCATTGGGTTTATTTGTTGTAATATTTTGGGTAAGATTATGTTTTCTCTTTGGCCTTTTCTTGGCTGGTTCCCCAGTTGCTAGACAGCCGAGGGATCTTTTTTTGCTTCCTCTTGTTACTCCAAGTTTTCTTCTATTTAAAGCTGTATGCTGAACTTTAATGGTGGACATTTGCCTATAGCGCTGAGCACACGAACTTCCCGCAGTACATAAAAAACTTTCCCAAGCAGTGCTTGTCCTCACCTGCTTTAGTCGATTGAAAAACGTTTGAATTGTTGAAGTAGAAGTGTCAAATGCGCCATTTTTTTAAATCATTAAATCAAGGACATTCTGAAAGTTAATGGAATCCTCAGTTTTTGTGACCATCTTAGTTGTATCTGACAGTTTTTCCACTCCTGCATTATCAATAACATTTGTGGACACTAAATTATTTTGTGGAGTTCTGAATACCTCGTTTTCAGCTGCAATCCCACAAATCGTTGATGGTTCTGAGACCAAAGGTTCGTAAAATGCTAACAGCTGGACGTTATCACCAAAGGCCAGCTTGGCCATAGAAAGACGTGCTTCTGAAGACGCAGCAGGAGTGTTGGTAGAAGACATTCCGTAAAAATTTAAAACAGCCATTTGATGTTTGCAGAATCTTCCTAGTCTGCCCTCTTCGCAACTACAAAAGCCTGCTTGGATGTCTACATCATAAGTTCCATCATTTTTGCTACTTGGAATGGCATAAAGAAATGACGAAATTTTTGTTATATCCTTTTTCTGTAGACAACTATTTTTTTAGTTGTTTATTTATAAATAAACGATTAGAACTATCTCGGTTATTAATAAAATTCTTCAGGCGGCGCTGATAATATTCTTCCATTACTGTACAGGAAAAATCTATTAACGCTATTGCATTATATGCCTTAGTCCTATTTAAAACAACATCCTTAAACAACCTTACTGTAATCTCACTGAAATTGTTTGTTTGGTGTCCGTGTGTCATTGAATCTCTGTAAGCTAACGTCCAACCGTCTTTTCTATTCCAATTTTGTAATGTATTTTGCCCAATCTGGATAATCGTGATCACCACGTGCTTTGTGCATTTGTTCATATTATGCTATAGGCTCCGACTCTATAAGTTGCGTTTACTAGTACCTATGTCTAAAATACCTACCTACATATGAGCCTTAGCGTGTTCGTTTTGACACCCGACACTCTCCAATTAGAATTTGTCAAATTCTTCCACCTTCCACCCATCGTCTAGCATCTTTCTCAGTCAATAGGTTTGATCTATATTTTCCAGGACTCAGTTCAAAATATTTATAATTAGGAGGTAAAACAAGAGTCTACCGTCTAGCCATAGCCACACATTTGACATGCGCATAACTATATTACATTCCGTAAGTGCGTATGGCATTGATTTACATTTCATACGCGCGTATGGCACTCGAAGCTTAGCGCATAACAATATTCGGTAACGATTTACTTTAGGGTACAGCCGCTAGGTGGCGCCCCTATATGTCAATCGAAAGGGCTTGAGGTGGGGAGCAATAATGTCCCCGGGCACAACACCCGGAAACGAAAGAAAAAGTTATGGAGAAAACAATTTCCCATGTTAAGTGTATGGGATTTTTTTTCGAAAATTTAGGGTACAGCCGCTAGGTGGCGCCACCATATGTCAATGAAAAGGGCTCGAGGAGAGGAGCAATAATGTCCATGGGCATAACACCCGGAAACGAAAGACAAAAAAGTTATACAGGAAACAATTTGGGAATTTTTCGAAAAAAAATTTTCTCATTAAAAGTCATAGGAATCAAAAGGAACATGTTTATTTTATTTATTATGTAAGAAAAAAGCAACATAACCTATCACAACCTAACCTAACCCAACCTAACCTAACCTACGTGGAAGATTTCATTCACTTTTAACGAGAAAGAAAAATTCCCATAGACTTACCATAGGAAATTGTTTCCTCCATAACTTTTTTGTCTTTCGTTTCCGGGTGTTGTGCCCGGAGACATTATTGCTCCCTACCTCGAGCCCTTTCGATTGACATATAGGGGCGCCACCTAGCGGCTGTACCCTAAAATTTTCGAAAAATTCCCATAGACTCAACATGGGAAATTGTATTCTCCATAACTTTTTTGTCTTTCGTTTCCGGGTGTTGTGCCCGGGGACATTATTGCTCCCCACCTCGAGCCCTTTCGATTGACATATAGGGGCGCCACTTAGCGGCTGTACCCTAAAGTAAATCGTAGCCCAATATTCAATTCCGTAAGTGCACATGGCACGGATTTACATTCCGGACACACGTACGGCACTCGAAGTTTGATTGGTTCAAAATTCAAATCTGACCAATGGGATTGTGCTAGGTGCCGTATACATGTACGGAATGTATAAATGCATACCATTAGGCAAATTTTTCGGCCTAACTAAACGAACAAACCCATCGATGACTGCCTTCTGCATTCTGGTGGCTAAGATATACGCCACCGGTGTACCGACACCGGCATTTTGGGCAGTGCAAAGAACAGATGATTTCTCATACCGACCAGGGATCCAATGACCATTACTAGGGAGGAGCTCTTGATCTTTGGTCCGCTTTTCCTCCTCCTTGGAGACGATGTTCGCATCGGCAGGTGCCAAGAAATCGATAAGGATCATAGCCTTATGCACTTTTCGTTCCCCACCATATCCATATGGTAGTACAAAACTCCTTGTGGCGATAGACATAGGCAGTGTCAGCGAACACCTTGTACAAATGAATAAATGAATGAAAGAAGGAAAGAGGCTTTCTGGTGACCAGAACTACCAGTGCGTAGGCCTATTAATGAACCCTTATGAATCTCTCCTTACCCTATTTCCCAAGTCGAGCCCTCATCGCAAAGGCTGGCCTTGGGTCCTGCCCACTTACGTCTTCAGGTCAAAGACTTCACACAGACATAGAACTTTTCCTCCTCGCCACCACAGCGTACACATCACGTCGGGTCGCTTGCCATCCCCCTCGCAAACAGCTGACATCTGGAGGTGTTATGACCAGATAGCAAGCCCAACAGTCACCTAAAGCTTAATTCAGACGTACACGACATCCGACGATTCGACGGTACGAAACTGTTCCTAATGGTTGATATACTCAAAATGGATTGGCGCCAAACTAAATGTCCGATGATTTTAACTTCTATACGACGGTCGGATAAGTTGAAAATATTTTAGCTTTCTATCCGATGTCGTATGTAGTTTGACAGCTGATAATCTCCATGAATTTGTATTTGAAAATGGTACCTAACAACCTTAAATCACATATTTAGAAATTTAAACGGTCTTGACAGAACCTCGGCAACTGACATAGGTACTGTTGTGCTTGGGTTTTGCTTGTATTTTAAAAGATACTTGTTGGGACGTAATTTATCACGCTATACACCTCGTTACAACAATTGATGGCACCAACTCCATGCGGATATCCAAGAGGTTTGGACACTAGATGGAGGATTAGAGACTTCCATTCACAGCTTAACCATACCCTGATCTTAGTACAATTTGCGAACCTGTAGCGGGTTTGTTGAGAGGGGCGTCTGACAATAATATTGTTGCTCAGTTTTTACCATTTGGTGCCATCAATTTTGGTAACAAGGTCTCTCTTTCCTTGTCTAACGGTTCAATACTGATCTTTATTATTCATATTTTTCATACAACGTGCTCTTAGGCAGGCAATCCGGCATACTTACATACAGCCAATGGGTTGCATACACTCAGAGGTAACAGTTGGTAACCAACTATGAAGATACAAATTCCACCAATTTGTAACAAAATTTCGTACGGAAATTTCGGACTCATGTGAATGCACATATTTTAGATTACACGACAGAATCAGTTCGTCGTGTGTCGTATGTCGGATGTCGTGTGCATCTGAATTTAGCTTTAGCTGGCTTCTGTCCAGTGAGAGACATTACCCCCCCCCCCTTCACGTTGGCCAGAGGTCCTAAAATAGGTTCTCTAGCTTGACGTATCATAAGATGATGATTTAGCAACCACAATAATGCTTTCTGTCCAATGGTACAAGCACTCAATTCTTTTGATGCCTGGCTGTCAGAACAGATAGTAATCTGCCTCCTGGGCCACTTAATTTCGTAAATACGAGAGGCACAAGCTAAAATCGCGTATATTTCTGCTTCGAATATCTTGGTGTATCCTCCAAGTGAGGAGGCTTTATTTTTGGCCTGCAAACCCCACCATCGGAGCATTCGTCGATAAGTGAGTTGACAGTAACCAGACTGACCCAAAAGGCCTGTCGCTGGACTCCCACTTTTCCCCTGTAGGATACTCCACCGTAAATTTGCAGTCGAAGCAAAATGTAGAAGTACTATCACTCTTCATATGTAGAATAGGGTCATCCCTTTGCAGTTCCGAGAGGATGTCCTCTGCCAGAATTCACAAAGGACTAACTGCAGCCAGACTCCCTTGCCTCCCCTTAAACTACCAAGTCGAGTGAAGGGAGGTTCAGCAGTGCTTCTATCGCGCTTAACAGAGTCATGCGTACTGCACTTGATATGCTAACACAATCCAAGCGTTGAATTTTGTTTAGCTCCACTCTGATTGTGATATAAAGTCAGGACGTGTCTTATCGACTGGGAAAGTTCAAGTAATGTTCCGGAAAAGGTTGACCTGATATATCTAGTTTCTTTCTTCTAGTGAATATGACTAGCTCTATGTTCTTGACATTAACCGATAGTTCGATCTCGTGGCACTCACCTTGCATTATCTTTCAGATAGTACCGTACCCATGAATCGACTCCTTACTACTATGCCAGGATCATCTGCATATACCCACATATATTGCTCAGCCTGACGAAAAGTGCATTTACCACCAAACACCACAATAAGGGAGATAAGCTCCGCCTTGTAGACAGCTCCGTCCTACTTCAACGTTATACGAAATGTCTCTAAGGTGGAAGGATTCATCCTACGAGGGAGGCCCTCACCCCATAAACATTTCTGGAGCCTGTAGGCAAACTCTACAGCAGATATCGGGCACATCCATGCCCATAATCCTGCTACGGTATAATAAGGTGTTAAAGACATCCTTGTTTCCCCTCAGGATAAGGGAGTATGTCAAGATGCGACCTATCTCCATATACCAAATCCTAAAGCTTCTACTAGCAGCTCTATTTTATATTTTTTTCTGGTTAATTTCATATGTACTTAGTCTGAAACATTTACAACACAGCACACATTACAACATTACGTCATACTCCCACCCTCTAACTCGACAGCCATGGTTTTTCTCCTGATTCAATGTGTTTTGAGGAATCTACTCCTAAATGGATCTATTTTTTATTGATAAGAGGCCAAGGTCCAAATTTCAGTTTCAATTTCCTGTTCACAGGCTATCCAGCAAGACTGTGTATCCAAATGGATAATAATAAAAATATAATGTTTATTCCTCATCAAGTTAGGTTACAATTAGTATAACAAATGTGCACAAGATGAAGTAAGAACTTAAAGTTGACCACATAAGTATACGCAAAGGAACGTTAAAGAATGCCTTGTTGGGACACGTAGGGTTTTACAAATTCATACAAGCGATTCATTTGGAAGAACTATCAATCCGCAGTAGAGTCCTGACCTGCGCACTACCGTTTACCGGTGGCGGCCTGTCTTTCTGTCTCCTTTTCTCTCGGCGCACAACACACACGCACGCACACTATCACCGACTCAATGAATACTTAATCAGCTATTTAATTCTCGAAATTGTGAAACCCGCCGGTCCAGTGGGCGACAAACGACGATCCGACGCTGCGCTGTTGTTTTAATTGAGAGTAGCACGACAACAGCGATGGCAAATGTAGTCCTCTAGCAGCAGAATTCGACCTTTTTTAAAGTACCTAAGTACCCTAGTCTAGTCACGGCAAAAGTTGAAGTTGGCCTATGCCAAAAAGACTTAAACCTGACCTACTTACCGGACTTCGTCTCGCCCCATCACAACTACTACCAGTTCCTCAGTCTACCTCTGTGGGCCTTAGTTTCCTACTAGAGGTCCCCCAGTGGTGGTCATCAAAGAATTGTCACTGCACCGAGTCTACTACTAGGTCTACTGAGTCGTCTTTTGAAACCACAAGCTTTCCGTACCTTGGAAAAAGGCAAAAGTTGCGCTGATCGCTAAGAGGGATAAACTTCCACAGCCTATATTTCACAAGTCGTCAAGCCTCCCTCCAAAAACAAGTCATGGTTTAATCAGCGTTGTAGAGATTCAGTTACCTCTAAAAACCAACATTTTCTATACAGGGTGTTTCAGAACTATGGGACCAAACTTCTAGGGGTTATTCAGTGAAACAGTAGAAAACTTTTGAGTATAGGGACCCATGTCCGGAAAAGTGTCCGTACGGTACTACGGCCCTAAGAAGCGTTAAAATGTAGAAAGACGATGAATTGCCTAAATAGCCTTTAATGCATTCACTTTTTGCCTTTTGTACATGATATCATCAAAACAATTGTTCAAAACGTCTTCCTCCAACCTGAATACACCGATTTCTTGGAGGAAGTTCTTTCAAAACTTCTTGAAAATGTTCCAATAAACGTTCGACAGCAAATATGGATTCAGCAAGATGGAACGCCGGCTCACTTTGCTGTACCAGTACGTGAGGATTTGGCTCAGCGGTTTGGACACCGTTGGATTGCTAGAGGTGGATCCGTTTCTTGGCCTCTTAGATCACCTGATTTAATGCCGCTAGATTTTTTCCTGTGGGGACATATAAAGTTTTTGGTCTACGAAACTCCAGTAGAAACAGAGCAAGATTTAATCGGACGAATTACAGCAGCATTTGAAATCATTCATTGAAAGTATCAAATTCTTAGTCAAGTCCGCCGAAATCATGTGCGATGTTTAAATCGGTGTATTCAGGTTGGAGGAAAACATTCTGAACAATTGTTGTGATGATATCATGTACAAAAGACAAAAAGTGAATGCACTATTATTTAGGCAATTCATCGTCTTTCTACATTTTAACGCTTCTTAGGGCCGTAGTACAGTACAGACACTTTTCCGGACATGGGTCCCTATACTCAAAAGTTTTCTACTGTTGCACTGAATAACCCCTAGAAGTTTGATCCCATAGTTCTGAAACACCCTGTATAACTGAGCAGATCGCATAGCCAGAGCCTATATACCAGAGTACCGCGGCTGCTGTGTGAATGGTATGTTAGAGGAAGTTTGTTAATGCGGGACTTGAATGGGCCAACACCCGCGGGCCCAATAAATACATCTCCTGGAAGTCCATTCCAAGCCTTGGAAACACTGGGAATAAATATGCGGTCATACCGCTTGGTTCTTGATCTATGAAGAAGTACAGGCAGGGCAGTAGGGGCAGCAGTCAGGTGTGAGGGCAATACTCCAGGCCAGGCCTTATCTGGGATTTATGTAGCGTGAGGAGGTTAGACGGTGAGAAATGCTTTCTGTTGTAATTGACGCAACGTGTTTATGGTAAATCAGATTTTCTGTAATGTTGACTACTAAAGGCTAGAATGAGTGACTGCTTGGCAGAGCCTGATTGCTCATAAGAACTGGGTGATGGCTTGAGCACTTCTTGTTTGATAGCGTGCAGTACTGAGTCTTGGAAGCATTAAATTTTACCATATTCCTGAGCCCCCAAGCGGTAATGGTCTCCAGATGCTTTGAAAACGAAGCATCCGCTGCCAGTCTTCTGTGTTCCAGCTCGACCACAGATATCAGTCTATTACTCATGATGCCTGCACTATCTATCATCAATAATGTCGGAGCCAATACCGATGCCTGCGGACACCAGCATTGATGTTAAGGAAGAAAGAGGAAAAGCCATCTACCCCGACAGAGATTTTCTGACCTAAGAGGAAGTCTGCGAGCCAACCGTCAAGCCTAGAAGGGAGGCCGTAGAACTGAAGCTTGCTTAGGAGAGCTGCATGCCACAGTTGATATAATGCCTTTGAAATGTCGAATGCAATCACGTGAGCCTCTCCAAACGAATGAATGAGTTTGCTCCACTGCAAATGCCGAAAACCACCGCAGTTTTATAGACGCCAGAAATCATTGTAAACGCGTGATTGATATCTGCAAGGTGAAACATAAAAAAAAATCAAGAACAAGCTCTTCCCATGTCCTAGTTCGTCCAGAACATTCTGACCTCCTGGTCTACGTCACTCACCTGTGGAACAGAGCAATTGAACATCAAGGCGGAGTTCCGTGTTGTTGCGCTTGACATATCGTAAGCCTTCGATAGAGTGTGGCTTGAGGGACTTCTGGTCAAGCTTGTTGCTTATCGACTACCATTTGGCCTGCGCCAGTGGCTGAATAGCTTCTTGAGCAACCGATCTCTGTTTGTTGTAGTCGAAGGCTGTTCATCAGACGTATTTTCAATAAACGCCGGTGTTCCTCAGGGACTGTCCTAACCCCTACACTGTTTCTGTTACACATAAACGAGCTTATTTCATCTTACCGACCCAGTTGTCTTCTGGACACAGTGGGGAAAGCTGTACGAAGTACTGATTCGGCAAAGATTACAATTGGAGAAACCAGTTTGGCTTCCGCAGTGGCAAGTCAACAATTATCAACGCATTGGAGGCAGTTCTGTGCTCCGTAGAAAGACCCTCCAATAAATGGGAGCATTGGTGACACTTAACCTGAAAAATGCCTTTAATACGGCATCGTGGGGCATTATAATGGAGGAGTTGAACCAACGTGGAATACCGAGGTGTTTACGGAATCTGATTAGCAGCTGTTTTAGTGACAGATCTATAAAAATAGCAAACGTAAAACTGGAGATATCTACAGGAGTTCCACAGAGATCGGCATTTGGTCCTCCTCTCTGGAATATCCTGTATGGTGGGGTTAACACAATGTGCCTATTTTATTGTTTGCTATAAAGATCTATACTTTTTTGCTAATAAGCAGTTGGTCAACAGATATTCAATTATACACGTTGCAAGATTTTACCTTCATATAGCTGGCCTAGCTTTCTAAGTATATACCCTGGTAAATTCAATGTTTAGTGAAAACGGAAAAAGCGTGGATTATAAGTACAAGGTAAAAAAAAAAGGTGAAGTAGGATGCAGAAAATGCATAATGCGTTACATTCTAGAGAAAAGCAATTTTTATATACCGAAGCCTCAAATGAGGCTTGTTATGATACGTAAATATGAGCAAGGACCTCACAGATATCACTTTGCAAGACCTTATGGTATGGAATGACCATAATGTTTTTATTCCGACATTCTCCAGGAGCCGTATGTCATTTTTTCCATCAGGCAAAGGTCCTTTATAAAGGCATAATTTATAAGAACCCATTAAAACATTCAAATGCACACGACACAGCAACGAAATGCATGTTCGGTGCACAAGAACCACCCGATGCAAAAGGAAAAAAGCCCATTTCATCATAACTGCGGTTTTTGCGTGTGGACGAACTAAATGAAAACGTAAACGGCAAAAAAGGGTGCATTGTATCTGGGCGGCAGTTATGCTGTTATGTTTAATTTAGAGTCGAGGATTTTATGCTGATAGCAAACCTCCGATCTGCCGTCTCGGTGGGTGAGTAGAACCAGGTATAAATTTATAGTAACAAGGCATCTGTTAGTTTTTTCCTGTCCGCCGTATGAATTATAGATTATGCATTGTATTCGGGAAAATTTATTTTGTTTGTATCGAGCGGCAGCCAAATTGAATTAAAAAGATATTTATTACAGCGTGCTGCGATTTACTGCCCCGTTCTGTAAATTAAACCGGTAGATTTAAGGGATTAGAGCAACTTGGGCTTGATCGTATAAACTGAACCACAATCGCTTTCCTGTACGTCAGTTTTTGTGCAGGTATTCCCTCGTACTTGCATCTGTATATATATAGAATCCATCAGCAGACTGTTTTGAAAAAATTACGTTCAGTCGCATTGCATTTCATACAAAAACCGGGTAAAGGTAAACGTCCATCCAACATACTTTAAGCTGTACTTTAGTGCTTAAGCACACTGAGGGGCGGCGAAGCGAAGAGATAATACATAATAGTTACGAGATAATACCGATTTGGATGGAACAACTAAAACTGTGTATTTTGTGTTAGTATTTGTATAGAAAAGGACTTAGGCAAGGCGACCCTCTATCAACGATACTTTTTAATCTGACGCCATGAAGCAATAATTAGAAAAAAAATCAAGGCAAATGGAACCATACTTAATAACGAACACCAATGTATAGCATATGCAGATGACTTAACAGTAGTAGCAAAAACAAAAAAAGAACTAGAAAAAATTACAGCAAGGATAGCTGCGAAAGCAAGGAGATCTGGTATTGAGATAAATCAAAGTAAGACAAATTATATGGTCATGGGGAAATGGAAAAAACTTCCGATGATCAGCTGAACCTAACTTTATGTTAGGAGAAACAAGAAATATAAACAAGGATTGCAAGGATCATCAAAGGAAACCAGAAGTATGGAGCCCTGAAAAATCTTACGAAATCCAAATATGTATCTAGAAAGATCAAAGAGAGAATTTATACAACTGTTATAAGACCAACAGCGGCATATGCTTGTGAGACGTGGACTATGAATAAAGAGGAGGAAGAAAAAATTATAAGATGGGAAAGAAAAATGTTGAGAGCTATTTATGGAGGCGTAAGGACAAACGAGGATGGAG